>BLSH010137415.1:0-11773 GCA_018402905.1 Glandirana rugosa
CAAAGCGAAACCCAAATCATCGCTTCTCTCCCTCTCTTCTCCCCCCGAAGCCAGCATTTCAACTGTGGGCGCCTGGCTGTGACAGCTTTTTAGCCGCACTGTGCCTCTTGAGTGGTCCGGCAGTCTTCTGGGACCTGTGCCATGTAGAGGGAGAGAGGGAGTGAGGAGAACTTCTGCCCAGATCGCCTAGCCTGAGCAGAAGTGGGAGCACTTACCTGTCAAAACCAGGCACTCGTCCCCTCCTCAAAAAAGTTGCAGGCCAAAGGTGGGGGGGGGGGGGGGTGTGCTTAAAGCAGAACTTCCCCTTTTGGGTGGAGCTCCATTTTAAGGACAATTTTATTGTAACTTTTGCATACAGTATTGTATATTGACATTTTTAAATGCATATTTCATATATTTGCTATTTATTTGAATCATTTTTTTTATTTTACAATGAAGCCTTTAATACACAGAGCATTATGGGGTTTTTAAAGGAAAAGCATGTCAGAAGATGTTTGCCTTCATACTTTCTCCAATTCAGACTCTGTTGGTGCCCTGCCTAAACCAAACATTCATTAAGGAGGAGGAAGGTGGGATAGGTCACTAGATTAAATTTTGTTTTGATTCGAACGTGGGTTTTAGAGTCTTGTAGATAAATGTCTGTTTTCTGCAAAGCAACTACAACTGCCTTGAAAATGACCCTTAAAATGAGCTTAGGGCTTCACCTGTTGGCTTGAAATTTAAATATGAACATTTTTTATACAATATTTATTATTTACTTGACTTAAAAAAAACAATATTTGTTAATATATTTTATATTCCTGGCCATAACAAAAAAAGGAAGGAAGGAACTGTTCATATGGCTGGGAGAGAAAGGTAAAGTATGCTGTTATAGTATACAATTATGGCTGACAGAAAAGACATTTTTCAGTTTTCTGCTCAGCCTTCTCTGTTTCTATTTAACATTCCTTTTTCTTGTTTGTACAGAAATATGACAGGTGTAGGACAGGTCTGCAGACAGCTGTGTGAACCTGGCCTAGCTTCCGTATATTTTCAGTTCATCGAAGCGAAACACTTGATAATATATAATGAAGATAAGTGGATTTATTGTTCTTAGGAACAAAAAAAAAAAGCCACAGTACCCAGAGATATTATACACATTTGCAGTTCAGCCTAATGGTATCTTTGGTCTATACAACTGAATTGTCATTTTAAGGGGAATGTAAAACTGAAGGCTTCATGCTGCTGCATGTGGAGTGATTGGAACATGCACACAGGACACATTATAAATTAGCAGCTTTACTAAACCCCTTGATAGGTAAACACAAAGACTAACCAGAGAAAATTACACATTCAAGTGTAATAATTATTTATTAGTGATCTTAGCTGAACCAGTTTTTCTACAAAGACGTAAGTGCTACAGCCAAGTGAAGATTAAGACCATGAAGAAAACAAACCAATTAAGCTGGAAGACTAGTAGAGATAGATAGAGCTTAAGTTCCAACTAAGTTGTCAAAAAACTGCCATTGTCAAAGGCTAAAAGAAACAGCCCTTACAGGATACACTGCATCTGTGATGGCACCAGTGGCAGCATTTTTTTGCGGGGGGGCAGCAAACAAACCCCCACCGCGGGGTTGGCACTTACCCCATTGCATCCCCTCCTTCTCGGCAGGAGCAGCAGAAGAGCAGCCAGGTGGGCAGAGCCAGGCTGCGGCATGAAATTACCATCTTTCTGCTCCCTGCTTCAACTCTGCCTCTGCACCCCACCACCGGTGTTTTGGCAGGACACCGGAGACTGCACACTCATTGGCTGCCGCCAGCTACCCCCCCTCCTCCTCTTCCTCTGCTCCTCTAGTCCTCCTCTCCGCTCCAACCACTGCCGCACACATCACACAAGTGGGTGGGCCCACAGCGCCCCAAGCCCACCGTTTTTTGAAGCCAATTAGAACCTCAGGCTCTATTCACGTTCTTCAAAAAAAAAACAAAAAACATTGAAATCCATGCATCCGGCGCAAGGATGGGGGGGGGGCCTGCACCCCTAATGACTGGCCGCCACTGGATGGCACTGGTAATTCCAGGAGCTCCCAGAACAGTCTGAAGTGATGACCCAGTTGAACAAACTCTGCTTTTGGTTAAAGTCCTTTCACAGATCATCCTCCACTGGCATCAGTAGCAGCAAGGTTAAATGACTTGCACATTTATTTTATTGTGGTTGATTGTTTGGTTTCATGCATTTTTGTGCATTTTTTCTAAAAAAGTTGCTGGAAGGTTCGAGATTTTTGGCAGCAACATTACATTGGTTTTATTTTCAATTTCACAGATCAAAAATGTACTGAATGCATGACATGAAGGGATGAGAGCACCAAGCAGTAAACAATAGCCTAATTATAAATGTTTCTTGCTGCCAGGCAACTTAAGCCTCGTAGACACGGTGTGACGGTCAAACGACCGAACGGACCAAATCGTACAGTATGTTGGCTGTTGTATCTCGCGTACTGACATGCACTAAGCGATCGTACGACCAAGCCGAATGTGGTGACATGTTACGAGCGTACAAAGAGGAAGTTCAGGTGCATTTGATTTGTGAATTAGGAACGTAGGTTTACACGAACGGACACTTCTGAGCGTTCCTGATTTCTGAGCATGCGTGTTTTGCACGTACAACTTGTTGGACTAACTTCTCTGTACATAGTCGTACAACCGCTTGTTGTACAACCAAAGTTTTCTAGTCTGCTCATCCAACTCCTGTTGTACGTCGGCTGTTCTAATCGCGCGTACTAACGGTGGGGGATCGTACAACGTGCGGTCATACGACCGTTTTCACACGACCGTCGCACCGCGTGTACGAGCCTTAACTGAATACACTTTTAACCACAGTTTAGAAAGCCCCAATGAAGGGGATTTCCCTAGCAATTTTTTATTATGTTTCTACACTGTATAGCGCAGGGCTTCTCAACCAGGGTTCCATAGAACTCCAGGGTTCCATCAGAGGTTCCTAGGGGTTCCTTGAGCAGTAAGCAATTTCTGCCTCTCAGATAAATTCCCAATGACACCATTGGTCTTTTTAGCTCTCTGTAAGGGGGTAATTCTTCACAATGATCACAAATGTAAGGAGCATTCTTCCCACTGACCATCCCACTAATGTATCATGAGTTGTAGATATAATACGTTTTAGCAGGGGTTCCCTGAGACTGGAAAGTTTTTTTTAAGGGTTCCACCATGTTGAAAAGGTTGAAAAATGCTGGTATAGCGTATGATGTGCATAGCTTCACATTATACCAAGTGCTCACAGAGCACACAGGGTGTTCAACTTTACCTGGGAACAAGCATACAAATCAGGAGTTCTGACTACTTTCCAATCTACGTGTTTGTTCAAGATCAGTGAATCCAAGGTTAGAAATGTTAACTCCAGTATTTCTCTAGTACTACTTTCCTTTAAATTTAAAATCATACTGACTTATATTCCAATCAGCAATGTTTTTGCATAATGCTCTCAGTTCAAAAAGTGAAAGGGCTTGCCAAAACTGTATGTGATCTCTGTTTTAATATTTTTATTGAATAAACAGTTAGTATAAAGCACAGCTACAAGTGCATGTCATTTTTTAGCTTCACTGAGGCTTTTACAAAGCAGGCAACTCATGAAAGGTTCATAGTGGTAAAATATTGAGTTGTTATAGCATAAAAGGTGATCACTAATACATATCCATATTTGAGAGATATGTAATCCTAATGTGTAGGATGATGGGAGTAGTGAATACCCCCTGCAAGTTAGTGGCTGTCAGCCACCCTAGTTCAAGCTGAGTGCATTGAATACTGCCAATGTGGTGAATACTACAAAAATCACTATTGTATTATGTGTGTGGGGGGGGGACTAGTTATCCAAAGGTTCTAGTCTCTTTACATTTTTTTTAATTTCTCATGTAATATATCAGCTAGTTTTTCATTCAACAAGTACCAAAGTACCATGATATTTTTTTCAAGATATTTTTACCTGCGACATAGTCGGGATACCTGATTTCCAACCCTGTTTAGCTGCAGTAAAAATGAAAGATACCAATTTGAATTGATTGGAGGTATACATGGGCAGCTTGTGGTTCAGTATAGCTTCATAAGGATCTTTTGGAAGATGGTCGCCTAGGACTGTAAAGATTAGTTTAATCTAGTCCAAAATCTTTTGATTTCTCACTACACCAGAGTGTCAGTCAGTCCAGAGCTTGAAAGCAGGGGCGTAACTACAGGGGTTTCAGGGGTTCCAATTGCCAGCGGGCCCCATTGGTTCCTCTATATGCTGCCCCCGCCACCCCTCCTATCCAGTTTCTTGTCTTTTGCTGTTCCCAGGGCCCCTGTGTGTTTCCCTGGTCCCCCCCCCCTCCACAGAGCTGCTGTCTTCCCCCCTCCTCTCTCCTGACAGCTGCTGTAGAAGATGTGTCATGATGGAGAGATGGGAACGGGTCTGTAAATTTGTCATTTACCGCCTCCTTCCTTTTCTGAATGGACAGTGCCAGTGATTGATACCAATTGGTTCATTCATAACTGAAGCTATTACTATACTTCTGTTTCTGAATGAATGGGAGGCTCGGTACACAACTATTCCTGTCCATTCATTCTGTGCAGCTGAGGCTACATAGATGGAGATTGAGGGCTGAGGTTGTTTAGACCCTTGATATCTCATCAAAGCCCCCCAACAGGGCTCCCCAAAAAATGTAAAAAATAATAAAAAATAAAATTGTAAAAGAAATAAAATTAAATGGTGAAAAAAATAATAAAATTAAAGAAAAAGTTAAAAACTACTGACACCAGAGAGGGAACTATCAGGATTGCAAAGGTTGCAATAGTGACCTGGCCCTGGCATTTCACCATCATGGGGAGGCCCGAAGATGGCAGAAAGGGGGCCCGCTGCAGAACTTGTAAAAGGGTCCCGCTGCAGGACCGTAAAAAAAGAGACCTGCAATGGAAGTAAAGGGCCTCAGGATCAATGGGAAGAGGGAGGGTCCTGGCCAGGGATCAGTGGGGCCTTTCATAATTCCTTGCACCGGGTCCCTGAACGTTCTAGTTACGCCTCTGCTTGAAAGCAGCAATCCGAGGCTCCCTAAGCAAATTTGTTTATTCTAGAGCAGGGATATGCAATTAGCGGACCTCCAGATTTTGCAGAACTACAAGTCCCATGAGGCATCGCAAGACTCTGACAACCACAAGCATCAAAGCATCACACCCAGAGGCATGATGAGACTTGTAGTTTTGCAACAGCTGGAGGTCCATTAATTGCATACCCCTGTTCTAGAGGGTACCGTGTACCACTGAAAGAAGGGTCCACCAAGCTATGAGCGGTGGTGTCCCATATCTGAGCCCATTGCTGCGGATCTATCGAGGTTCCTAGATCTTTTTCCCATTGTGAGATATTAATTGGGACATCAGAAATATCGCTCCCAATCAGGAATTTATAGATCAGGGATAGTGTACTCTTTGTTAGTGGGTCACAGATATGTTCAAAAGGGATGAGCATTAGGGGCAAGTATGTATTATTCAATGACGATTTTATGAAGCTACAGATTTGAAAATATCATAAATATCTTTGTTACATAGTTACATAGTTAGTGAGGTTGAAAAAAGACACAAGTCCATCAAGTCGAACCTATGTGTGTGCTTCTATGTCAGTATTACATTGTATAACCCTCAATGTTGTGGTCCCTTAGGTGCCAATCTAAAAGTTTTTTAAATTATCTATGCTCCCAGCCAAAGCCAGTGTTTGAGAATTCTACATCCTCACTGCTCTTACCGTAAAGAACCTTCTACGCAGTTTAAGGTTAAACTGCCTTTCTTCTAGTTTTAGTGAATGGCTGCGTGTCTTTGTGTGCTCCCTTGCACAGAATAGTTTTGTCCCTATTGTGGGGTCACCAGTACAGTATTTGTACATTGAAATAATATGCCCTCTCAAGCGTCTCTTCTCCAGAGAGAATAAGTTCAGTGCTTGTAATCTTAACATCATAACTAAGATCTTCCAGTCCCTTAATTGGCTTTGTTGATTCATGCTAATATTTTGTTAGCTTTGCTTGCCGCAGCTTGGCACTGTATGCCATTGCTGAGCCTGTCCTCTACTAGGAACCCTATGTCCTTTTCCGTCCTAGATCCGCCCAGAGGCTCTCCCCCTAGTGAGTAGTCTGCATTCATATTCTTCGTACCCAAACGCATTATTTTACATTTTTATAGGTTAAACCTCATTGACCACTTATTTGCCCACCCCATTACTTTGTTTAGATCTTCTTGCAAGGTATCCACATCCTGTGGAGAAATGATTGCTCTGCATAGCTTGGTATCATCCGTAAATATTAAGACTGAGTTTTTAATCCCATCCTCCAGATCCTTTATGAATAAATTAAATATGATTGGTCCATCTTTCCGGATGATATATGCTAACCAAGCTGATGTCAGGTGTAAGTTCTGTGTTGTTGATGTTTTATCAATGAAAACAATAAAAAGATTAAAAAAAAAAATAGGATTGGTCCCAGGACAGATCCCTGGGGAACCCCACTTTCCACACCAGACCATTCTGAGTACTCCCCATTTATTCCCACTCTTTGGACTTGCCCTTGTAACCAGTTTTCAATCCATGTACTCACCCTTTGATCCATACCTACAGACCATAGTTTGTACATTAAGCGTTTATTGGGAACTGTATCAAATGCTTTTGCAAAATCTAGATACACCACGTCTACAGGCCTTCCTTTATCTAAATGGCAGCTCACCTCCTCATAGAAGGTTAATAGATTGGTTTGGCAAGAAAGATTCTTCATGAAACCGCGCTGATTACCGCTAATGATACAGTTTTCATTACAATAATCTTGTTGTCACGTACCTGGTGGTCGAGTCTGACTTGTGCAGGGGACAACCTCTCTCATGGCCCTGGTTCGAGAATCCCTGGTAGTGGGGACAGGGAGCTCTGGAGCACAGGGGGGCACGAGGGCTGGACTTAGTCACTGGTGGTTGCTGAGAGTACACTGGAACTCGTGCAGACAGAAGAATGGTGATGCAGACCGGGTCGGTAACAGGCTGACAGTACAGTACAGAAGGATCAGGCAGGCGAATGGTCGGGTGCAGGCAGGGTCGGCAACGTGCGGGCAGCAGAGGTACAGAGGAGCAGGCAAATAGTAGTTGTAGACAGGCCAGGGGTCAGGGCAGGCAGAAAGCAAACAAAGTCCAAGGGAAGGGTCACTGATACAGGAAGTCTCTTCAGAGCAACACGCTGGGTCACAGGGTACAGGAACGCTGTAGAACGGACAGCACTTGCTTCCTGGTGCTGTCTGCCTAACTGGCCGCTATTTGCACCATTGCCAGCACATATACGCGCGCACAGGCGCACGCACACGCACACAGGAGCACGCGAACGCACAAAAGCGCACGCAAACACGTATGCCCCCGCATAGGCGATCCAATGGCCTGGGATGATTCCTTACACTCTTATATAATCCCTTATCATTCCCTCCAAGAGCTTGCATATTATTGATGTTAGGCTAACTGGACTGTAGTTCCTAGGGATATATCTTGGTCCTTTTTTATATATTGGTGCTACATTGCCTTTTCTCCAATCAGCTAGTATCATACCAGTCAGTAGGCTGTTCTTAAAAATTAGGCACAGTGGTCTGGCAATTTCTTGACTGAGTTCCTTAAGGACCCTCGGGTGCAAGCCATCCGGTCTCGGTGACTTATTAACGTTAAGTTTCTCAAGTCTATTCCTAATTTTATCCTGTGATGTGTCGTGAGGACCATCATTGTAGTTTTGGATACTTGAGCCCCCTGTTTCCCTCGTGAATACTGAGGAGAAAAATAAGTTTACCACCTTGGCCATCTCTCCATCCTTTGTAACCAGATTCCCTTAATCATTCTTTATGGGGCCAATATGATCTGATCTCCCTCTCTTACTATTTATATACTTAAAGAATTCCTTGGGATTCTTTTTACTCTCCTCTGCTATGTGTCTTTCATGTTCTATCTTAGCCACCCTGATTGCACCCTTACATTCCTTATTGCATACCTTATAAAGATGGAATGATGACAGAGACCTCTCAGCCTTGAATTTTTTGAAGACATTCTCCTTTGCCTTTATATGTGCTTTTATGTGGAGTTAAGCCACCATGGTCTTTTATTAGCTCTTTTAAATTTATTTACGATTGGGATAAACTGGCTGATACCTTTGTTTAGTATGTTCTTGAAGCACTCCCATTTTTCCACCGCGTTCATTTCTCCTAGAATTTTATCCCAACTAACATCTTCCAGCAAGGAGCATAGTTTATGGAAGTTTGCTCTCTTAAAATTCAGTGTCTTTGTATTCCCGTTATGTTTCCTATTTGTGTGACTTACACTGAAACAAATTTACCTGTGATTGCTATTTCCTAGATTGCTCCTTATTTCCACATCTGTGATCAGGTCTGTGTTGTTAGAAGGTCTAATAATGCTTTTTTTCTTGTTCGTGCAGTTACTATCTGACCCATGCAATTGTCCTGCAGGACATTTAGGAAATGGTGAGCCTCAGCTGAGTGTGCAGTACCTTCCGCCCCGTCTGGATAATTAAAATCCCCCATTATAATGACACTTCCCATTATAATGGGAAGTATGGAGAGTCTTCTCAGTGTTGACAGCTGCTTCCCTAAATTTAGAACCTGGGCTTCCACGGAAACAATGTGCTTACATTTTGTACAGCAGTATTCACCCTTGATCGCATGATCAAGGTGTCTCCAGACCCGCCGGGCATCGTACCCACTTATTTAGTGGGGACTGGGAATTATACTCTAAAGGAGTAAAGGAGATTTTGTGGGTCACTTGCCAAGTATTAAAGCTAAACATGTCTTTCAATGTTAACATGTCATGGAGTATTCATTTTTAACTTCTCTTTGTAATTAAACTTTGTTGGAACTTACTATAGAAGAGTGGTCACGTTGTCTCTCTCCCTTCCCCTCTCTTTGATTGATTTTATCTTTTTGTCATACAACCTGTGCAATCCCTCTTTATCCCACCTCTGGCACCTCCCTGAGTCTACATAACTAGAGATTGGCTGAACACCTCCTGGGTGTTTGGTTCGCAGCAGAACTCATGGACAGGGGGAAAATTCTAACCCGAACAGCGTATCCTATTGAAGACTATGGGAGCTAAACAGGAAAAATCAAAAGTGCCCATTTTGAAGGCTTATATGCAAGTAATTGGCCATAAAAGGGATATGGGGGTCTGGGTACTGCCCTGGGAAACCTGTATCAATGCAATTTTTTTAAAAAAACACTGTTTTTTTCAGTAGCAGTGATTTTAATGATGCTTAAAGTGCAGCAATAAAAATTAAAAATGTCTTTGAATATAGTGCCTGGGGGGTCCCCTTAGTCTGCCTGTAAAGTGGCGCATCTGTAACACATAGAAAAAATGCCATTTCTAAAAGAACAAAAAAGAGTCAAATCCCTTTTAAAATGACTCACAGTTGCAATTGCCGGCACCCGACTATTGAAAACAATGTAAAAGTAAACGGCAAGGGGCCCCCCAAATCCATACCAGACCCTTAACTGGGCATGCAGCCTGTCAGGTCCTGAACCATACCAGTCCATATACCCTCAACATTGGGGGGGGTGGGTGCTTTGGGGCAGAGGGGCTCTGGCCCCCTCCCCAAAGCACCTTGTTCCCGGTGGTTGTGGGGGTCTGCAGGCAGGGGGCTTATCGGAATCTGGAAGCCCCCTTTAACAAAGGGGCCACCAGATCCCACCCCCCCATGTGAATGAGTATGGGGTACATAGTACCCCTGCCCATTCACCAAAAAAGTGTCTAAAAGTAATAAAAACACAGAGACAATTCCTTTATTAAAAAATAAAAAATAGTGTCCCCATGATGTAAATTCATTGTCTATCATGCCACGCCCGCAAAATAGAAAATAAAAAACACTCCTGCCGTCTATGAAGGCTGGCTGCCTACTGCAGGTTCTGCCACTTGTCAGTTCTTATATAAGTAAGGGGAGGGGCCTTCTGTCTATGTCATCTGGTGGCATTGCACCTTCTAACGTCATGGACTGGTGCATGATGGTTCGGCAATATCACAAGGGGGTGGCACCCCCAGGTGACGTGGCCAGGTGGCCCCGCCCCTTACCTATATAAGAACTGTTAAATGGCGGAGCCTGCAGTAGGCAGAGGAGTGTGCAGCCCCCTTTCCTGACTTGCCAGTCTGCATGCCCGGATAAGGGTCTGGAATGGATTCTGGGGGGGACCCCAAACTGGTTTTTTTAACCAACATTTTTTTTTTTTTTATTCAGCTGTCAGCAGGGAAACCCATTGACAGATGATGACTCATTAGTTGTTAATGACGCCGCGGCCAGCTTCTCGGGCCCGCTCCTTAACAACCAGCCAGCCAAATCAGGGCGCAAAATGCACTGTGCAGTGCATTGCAGGATGTTCGGTGGGGCAAACACCCGTCAAACACCCTGCAAATCTGGGTGTTGGATGAACGGGACTGAACAGCCAATGTTCATGCTGGGGCTGAACCATGGGTTCTGTACACGCACACCCTGACCTACTGTAGAACTTTGTACTGTAGAATTTTGTACTGTTGGTACAAATGTGTGCATCATACCTACTGTATATCCACTACAATGTCTCCTAATGCAAATTTTGCATGCAGATTTTATATATAGATCAGTATAAATACATTGTTCTTGTTTGTCTTTAAAATCTGCACACAGTGCATTGCAGGGTGTTCGGTGGGGCAAACACGCGCCATACATCCTGCACATTTAGGTGTTGGACGAACGGACTGAACAGCCAATGCTCATGCTCAGGCTGAACCGTTCGTCCAACACTATATATAACCAGGGTTAAAGTAATATTAAAGGCATTAAAAAAAAAGAAACATGGCATACTTACCTGCTCTGTGCAGTGGTTTTGCACAGAGCAGCTCCGATGTTTCTTTTCTTGGGTCCCCAACTGCTGCTCCTGGCCCCTCCATCCTGCCAAGTGCCCCTGAGCTGTTGCTCTACTTGTCTATTCACACACACAGCTGCGGCTTGGCCCCATCCCCCCTCTCTCATTGGCTCACTGGCTGTTATTAACAGCAGCGGGAGCCAATAGCTACTCCTGCTCAGGGCCGGCGCCACCATAAGGCAGCTTAGGCAGCTGCCTTACAGCGCCAGGACAGGGGGGGCGCCAAACCCAGGCATTCCTCACCTAGCTGCAATGAAACCTTATTCCTGATTGCCCAAAGCCACAGGCGATCCTATTGGATGCCTAGGGCTTTGGCAAAGAAGAGGAAACCCGAGGACCCGACCTCCATCCGCCCTCTCCACACAGTAAGTGCCGGGGGTGTGTGGTGTCAGCCTGTCAGGACAGTGCCACCCGCGCCGGCGGCGGGGGTGGGGGCGAGGGGGGTGGTTAGTTGGGGGCCCTTCCGCCCTGATAGCATGCAGGAGGGAGCCGCGGGCGGCCTGGGACAAGGGGGGCAGAGCAGGCAAACAACCCTACACTGCAGCCCCAGTCACTGCTTCCTGCCCAGCAGACATCAGGGCTCACCCTGTTTAAGGACTTGTAAAAATGAAAGTGAAAGTCATTTCGACGTGACGTTTACACGTCTTGTCCAAATGTCGTGCCTTAATATTTCAAACTTTGAGTGTACTCCTCTTATACGTCAGACGGTCACGGTAGGCAGGGGACAATAGAAGTCAGACGGGGTCCCACTCGGGACTACAGACGACCCGTCCTTCGTCACTGACCCCGACGTCACATCCCAACAAACGGACGAGACGGGGGGAACAGGGTCCGGCGGGCGCCGAGGGAGGACG
>BLSH010137468.1:503-18175 GCA_018402905.1 Glandirana rugosa
TACATAAATTAAATCAATGAGTTTAATGGAGAGAAACATATAAAGAAATAATAGAAACTGGATCTTGCGGCATTCTTAATCCAAAACCCATATAATGGGCTATTGGAACAATAAATACCCAGTATCCCAAACCGTTTCTTAGAGAGAGATCCCATAAGGCAAATGCACAGTAGCCATGAATGTTATGAGGCACAGGATGGAGAGGGTCCACCAAACGACCCACACCGAGCCAAGAAGCCTGTATAAATACCTTAAGCCTGATTATTTACACTAATTAGAACAAGACTAAGTAGCTTGACTATAGGAAGGATACATAGCTAATATTTTCATTCAAACCAGGACTGGCTGTCGCTTTGAGAACATATATCCAACGTGCCTCTGTCTGAAGGAGGGCTTTGTCTACACTACCCCCCCCCCCCCGAAGGCTCAAGGGTATATGGCTCAAGGTCGCAAACTTGATTACTGTTGGATCAAAATCGTGTCTTTTAGCAACATGTAAGTTTAGGGCTGTGGTGATTTGTTTTTTATATATGGGCGCCATATGGTCTTTGATTCGTTTGAAAAAGGGGCGTTTAGTTTTGCCTACATAGAAGGCTCCGCATCTGCAAAATGCCAAATAGACGATGCCAGCCGTTTGACATGTGACATGATGACTAATTTTGTGCATTCGACCATTAGGCAGTAGAATTTGTTGAGAGTTGAATTGACAGTACTGGCATCTGCCACAGGAAAAGGTAATGACTCATATCTTCAACCACATGTTACTTCATTATCGTCGTTTGTTAAGGATACGATACACCTCTTACGTATAATTGAAGGTTTACAAGTTCCTAAGAATACGTGGCTAGTGGCTCAGGACATAGAGAGCCAATACAACTCTATCCCCCATTCCAAGGGGGTAGAAGTTGTTACTAAGTTTCTAACAGATAGAGGGCCTCATTCAACCACCAGCCAGTCCTGGTTTGAATGAAAATATTAGCTATGTATCCTTCCTATAGTCAAGCTACTTAGTCTTGTTCTAATTAGTGTAAATAATCAGGCTTAAGGTATTTATACAGGCTTCTTGGCTCGGTGTGGGTCGTTTGGTGGACCCTCTCCATCCTGTGCCTCATAACATTCATGGCTACTGTGCATTTGCCTTATGGGATCTCTCTCTAAGAAACGGTTTGGGATACTGGGTATTTATTGTTCCAATAGCCCATTATATGGGTTTTGGATTAAGAATGCCGCAAGATCCAGTTTCTATTATTTCTTTATATGTTTCTCTCCATTAAACTCATTGATTTAATTTATGTATATTTTTTGCAATATTCATTAGCTATTGATATGTTAACGCAAGTACAGTACACAACGTTTCCCATTCATGTATTATTGTATAATGCTATGTGAGTTGTATAATTTACTTTATACATATATTTTGTTCATCTGTAAATTTAACAACTATTGAATATTTGTAATTTGTCTTGTTTATACATTATTGCATAATGTCGTGTTGAGCTATTTGTGAGGTTTTGCCCATATACACTACTTACATGCAGTCTTTATGAAATTGTGTATTATGCTTTGGACAACTCGCATGGTTAATAAAGTGTTACTTTTTCTATGATCTTTTCATATGTCTAAACATCAATTGTTCCTCTTTCACTGTTTGGTCTTCTGTCACAATATTACACTTTTCCTCGCTGGGATATCATCCGGTCCGATGCTCTGGGAGATGGGTGACAATTGTATATCCGCACGGATTGGCGCCCCTCTATTTGTGGTGTCCGGTGCGCCCGGCGCTTGTGTCCATTGGGTGGTTCTGCCTTTGTTCGCCCTCTCCGGGGATTGTGCGCGCGGCATGCTCCTCCCCTTTGGTTGGGTCATGCGGTCACATCGCAGGGCCCTATGGGGATTGTGTACGTGGGCGGACTCCCTTTGGCGCAGGTGCCGTCTGCTTCCTCATCCGAGTGCGTGCCTGTGACGTCACACACGGCGCACACTAACTGCCTATAAAAGCCATTTGCATTTTCCGGTTGGTCCCTCATGGACGCCCGGTGAAGCCCGCTCTGTACCAACACAAGGTAGATACTTTGCCACGTTATCGCTAGCCCTCGCAGTTTTTATCTGCATTAAGGCCTCCTCTGCATAGTTAGATCTTTGAGGCGGTGTTTTTGCTAAGATGTGTAATTAGCCCAAACAGCCTTTACTTGAACTGGCTTGGTGTTTAGTAAATTTGCTGCTTACGCTCCTTGTAATTACAACATAGGATACGGTGGGGCAATTTCGTCACGTGTTACCTTTTTTACCTTAACTAAACTAGGATACCCTCTATAAGTATATCCTTATTAGTTCCTTTCCCAATGAGAGCAGGTTTAAATTACTGCCTTTACCCGCTGAGCGGGGTCTTTTCTCTGTTGTACACTTATCCAGACACTCACAAAGTGAGGGGTCGGAATTAGTGTGTATCCTATATCAAATAGTGGCAGGATACTTTACTTAGAATAATGGCTTTTCTGCATCATCAAGGCAACTAATCCTTTTCTTTATATACAGTACATCGCCTATTTTTCTAGTGTTACCTTGGTGTATATTGAAATCTCTGAAGTTGGAGTTCTGCACTTTCCTTGGGGAAAGGAGCACTTCAATGGATTCCCTCTCCATAAACAGGTATTGTCTTATTGTCTCTTTATCTTCTAGGGCCCTTTTCTCTTGTGTCCTTTCCAACATTAGAAGTATTACACATGAGTTTAGGAAATTTTTCTCTTCTTACCCAGTATGTGGTGAACATCCAAGGCAATTTGGATCAGTTTGTGGATGTACATTGTTCCCTCTCCTGGAGTGACGACGGTACCGGGCGTCCTGGGCATTGATTTTGGAGTGTACCCTCTGTACAGTGGGAGGTGATTTATGTTTACATCAATCATGCGTTTTGTCCAAGGTCATAATTATTGCATTATTTTAAAGTCAGATTGTTGTTTTCTATCTTTTTAGTAGAGTATATAAAGAGTTGGTTCGCTACAGTCCCTGAAGAAGCCATACTGGCGAAACATGTTGGACATATATACGGACCTTCGAATGTTGTAACTGCTACTCTCTTTATATCATTGATTCTAACTGTACAAATCAATTGCTCCTTGAATTTTATATCAACTAATCTCAGAGTTTTTCCTTTGGGATTTTTTTATTATCATTGACTCAATAAACTTTAATACTTTTTATTTATTCTGTAATCTTTCAATTTATTTGTGCACCGCAATAGTCCCATTTTTTTCCCTTTTTTCCCTCCTCCCCCCTCCTCCTTCCCCATTCCCCACCCTTCCTTTTCTCCAATCCCTTTCCCCATTCCTCGTTTATTAACACTACAAGCCTGGGATGAGGTGCTAGTAGAAATGGTGTCACCATGCTAGAATCTCTGGTTATTTATATCTGCTAATATCAAGATGTCTCCAGTAGTTAGTGTGAGTTATGAATATTTATCTGCTTTAGGTAATCACTGTGGATTTTGGTACAGTGATGTGAGCAGAGGGGAAATGATGAATATCTGTAGGAAATTTATACAAGCATCTTCCCTCCAGGTCTTTTGCCTGGAAAGGAAACCGTTGTGAAAATGCATCTTCCCTATTAGGCATTTGTCTAGATAGGATGCCACTGTAAAGAGGAGTATTCTATCCTAGGTATTTGCTTGGTGAAGAGGCCACAGTGAAAAGGGATCTTTGCTCCTGGGCTTTTTTTCTGAGCTTTAGCAAGGGACTTCCACACTAGCTGCTGCCAGCGAACGTTACATGGAAACCTCATTGCTCAACATTTAGGTACCTGTAACTGCTTTCATGGAATCAAGGGCCAGTTGTTATTAAAGCGGAGCTCCAGTCTCTGAAGTGAAAATTAAGAGTCAGCAGCTACAAAAACTGTAGCTGCTGACTTTAATAAACAGCCACTCACCTGTCCCACGGTCCAGCAGTGTTCTCACCCCAGTTGTGTTCTCCCTGTGTTCTCCCTGTGCCCTCCCTCGCTGGCATCTTCACTATGGGCACGTGGCCGTGACAGCTTGCGGCTTCACAGCCAGGTGCCCCGAACGCATGTGCGAGCAGCGCAGCGCTCTGACTGACCCCGAAGTCTTCTGGGACCTGTCATGTGTCCCAGAACTCTTCAGAAGGGGGGGTATCTAGATATACAGTATATATTAGTAACAATATATATAATGCATACAGTATGTTGTAACAAGTTGGGGCATTTGTGGCTTATTGGTAGCGCCAAACAGTGAGTTTACTCCATGCCAGAGGTACATATCAAGGCTTTTTCTGCCCACTTTTGCTTAAAAGAAAAGTTCACACTTGAATAGTTTCACACGCAGGGGTTCTCACCATCAATGCAACAAAATATAGAATTCAACCTCGTGGCTCTCTTTTTTGCAGGCCTTAAGCCTTGGTCCTCCAGACTGTTAAACACACAGTCCCAGTGTTCGTGCACAGCATGCTGTATCTCTGTTCTCCTGCAGCTCCCAGTTGCTACATCCCCTTCACAGCTCCCTTAACACAGTGACCCCTCGGGAGGGTTGGGCCACTGACCCCTAACTCTGTCTCTGACATAACCCCAGCACACACCTGTATCATCAGTGTGCCTGTTTCCTGTAAAATCTTGCCTAGACCGCCATTTTAACCAGTGGCATGGGTTCGACCTGCCACAATGTATACATATACACAGTGGGTATAGAAAAGAACCACCCCCCCCCCCTTAAAATGAATCACGTTTTTGTTGCTTTGCAGCCTAAAATTAAGACACAGTTTTTGTTTTATCCAGCTTTATTAACATCTAAGTGAAAGATATAACACCAACATGTCGGCAAAAAATTTAAAACAGAATCACTGAGTTGGAAAAGGAATCAACCCCTTATGTTAGTATTTTGTTGAACCACATTTTGCTTTAATTACAGCCTTTAGTCTGTTGGGATATGTCTCTAATAACTTTGCACATCTAGGCTTTGATGGTGGACTGAAGTCTTCAAATCATTCCACAGATTTTCAATGGGGTTTAAGTCTGGGCTCTGACTAGGCCATGCAAGGACATTAACCTTTTTCTCCTTCAACCACTGTGTGGTCATTTTTGCTGTGTGCTTTAGATCATTGTCATGTTGGAAGGTAAACCTTCTTCCCATTGACAACTTTCTGGCAGAGGGCAGCAGATTTTCCTCAAGAATTTGATAGTATTTTGCCCCATCCATTTTTCCTTCTATCTTGATAAGTGCTCCAGTCCCTGCTGCAGAGAAACACTACTATAACAGGATATTACCACCTCCATGCTTTACTGTAGGAATGGTGTTATTTGGATGGTGAGCTGTATTGGATTTCAGCCAGACATCTCATTTGGTGCTGAGGCCAATTAATTCAATCTAAAGCCTCGTACACAAGTGCCGATTGTTGGCCAACCGAACGTCCAACGTTTGTCCAATTTGGCTGTTGGCGGTTGTGTCTAGCGTACTGACGGTAGTCAAGTAATCGGCCAACAAAGCCGAGCGTAGTGACATGTTACAAACGCATAACGAGGAAGTTCAGGTGAATGTGATTTGTGAATTAGGAACACAGGTTTACACGACCAAACACTTCCTGGATTCCGAGCATGCGTATTTGCACTTCCAACTTTTTGTTGGCCAACTTCTGTACACATGAGCCAACAATCAGCCAATACTTTGTTGGCCAACAAAAGTTTTCTAGTCTTGTCAGCCAACTTCTGTTGGACGACAATAGGAAATCGGCTTTCGAATCGTGCGTACTAATGGTCCAATTATCGGCCAACAGGCTGTTGGACGACCGTTGTTGACCCATAATCGGACCATGTGTACAGGCCTTTAGTCTCATCTGACCATAACACCTTTTTCCATGTGGCCTCAGAAACTTCAATGTGTGTTTTGGCAAAGCTCAGTTGTGACTGCATGTGGCCTTTCTTGAGGAGTGGCTTTTATCTTGCAACCCTCCCATACAAGCCACATTTGTGAAGAATTTGTGATATTGTTGTCACGTGCACGCAATGACCACTCATTGTCATAAATTCCTGCAACTACGTCAGAGTTGCTGTACGCCTCTTGGTAGCCTCTCTAACCAGTTTTCTCCTAGCTCTTTCATCCAGTTTGGAGCAATGTCCTGATTCAGGGAGGGTCTGTGTTGTACCAAATACTTTCCACTTCTTAATAATAGACTTCACTGTGCTTCTAGGCATTGATAAAGCCTTTCATTATTTTTTTTTAAATTTATCTCCTGACTTGTGCTTGCCCACAACTTTATCCTGGAGACATAGGCGTGCACACCCTAATCTTCCAGCACGGTGCCCATTCCCCCTGATTCCTCTCTCCACCCTGCAGTGCTGCCAGCTTTCCTCCTCTCAGGAGCGGGGAAGGGGCTGGTAAATATTTCATTAACCGGCCCCTTAATTTTCTGAATGAACAGAGTGAGCGATCTGTACCAATCGCTCCTGTCTTCATTCTTAACTGAAGCATAGTAAACTATGTTTATTTCAGGCTGCAGAGAAAGGGAACCTCTGTTTTCAGTCTCTTTATCTATCTCAAAAGTGAGACATCAGGGGTTTGTTTAGACCCTTGATATTTAACCAAAGACCCATAACCGAGCTCCTAAAAAAAAAAAAAATAGCAAAAAATATTGTAAAAAAAAAATTGTAAAAGATAATAAAAAATAATAAATATAACAAACTACTGACACCGTCTACTGCCCTACGGACACCAATCTTTGCTCTACTGACACCGTCCACTGCTCTGCTGATATACACACACGTGTGTTTGTGCTCTGAGGTGCACACCATAATGCATTAGGCTGCACAACACTTATAGTTGATTGTTTGCTTCAGTTGCACTACCAGGGACTGATGCTCCAAATGCTCCACGAAAGCTCTTTTCATGCTGCGCTAATCAAAATGACCACTGATGATCACAGTTGAAAGTCAAATGCAGTGGCAGCTGGTGGGTTTTTCTTCTGGATGCGGCAAACAAGCACCCCCCTTCCGGGCAGGCGGCGGCGCGGTACTGACAGCCCCCCTGGGCAGCCCGCGGCATGGGATCGACAAACCTCGGGCTGCCGGCAGTCAGGCACCTACCTGATCTAGGGCTGGTGGACTGTAGTGTCCTCTCCTCCCCTTACGGGGTGTGGGCAGCAGCTTCGGTGTCCGCTCCTCCCACGGACTCTTGCATTGTGTTTCAACTCATTGTTCCTCCAAAACGCTAGGCATCCAATAGGGTCGCCTGACGCTGTGGCCAATCGGGAAACAGGTCTTGCGACTTGCCTCCTCATTGGCGGGGAGGAACTTTAGTGTGAAAATAGCGAAAATGTATTTGCTATCGTCACACAACTGGGTGGGATCAGGGTGCAGTGCTCTGTGCCCCAAGTCCACCCTTTTTTGAAGCCTATTAGAGCACTCCCCCCATTGGAGTCCATAGTCCGGCGCCCTGATATGTAGATCAAGGGGCTGGACGCATGGATGGGGGGGTGGCACCCGTGTGCCCTCTATGGATGAGCTGCCATTGGTCAAATGGCTTTGTGTACCATTGAGAAGCTGATTAAGTTTACAAGTCATTTTTAGGAGGGGGTGATCCTTTTTCCAACTCAGTGATTCTGTATTTGAATTTTTTGATTTTTTTTTCTGACAAGTTGGTGTTATATCTTTCACTTGGATGTTATAAGTTGCACTCATATTCCAGGCAGATTTCCTGCTGAGCAAGCGTATCCACTGCCGGAGTCCACCCCATGTGAAAGGTGCCTTAACCCCTTCACGCCTAACACAAATATGTGGTCCCACTGGACTAGGCTTTTTTCCGTGGGGCCGCATATTTGTGTATGTCCCTTTGTGCTGAGAGTGTGCTGCAGGGTGCATCCCCAGCGCAGAGACCGTGGTCTCACGGAGAGCCCCGAGCCCTGTACTAACAGTCTCAACCCGGAACTCCTGATTCCAGGTCACCTGCTAATCAGGAGATATCCATTATCATTTACCGCCAAATGAAAGCCCAATTTGTCCTGACAAAATGTGTTGTTTTAGTTTCTTTGAAGTTGATTAATTAGTTTTACTTTTGTAAACAATTTAAGAAAGCTTAATTGTAATTTTCTTTCAAGATCAAATCAATATTATTTAGATCTGTTGTCGCGGGGCCCTTAAAAGGCGTGGGGCCATTGGCCAGTGCCTACTTTGCCTGTATAGTAATCTGGCACTGGAGGTACAGCAAAGTCCTTTAGCTAGCAAAATGAAAATGAGTTCTTAGATAAAATTAAGTAAAAATATTAAATTTCCTAAATGACTATAATTGTTCCCTTGGTATATACCTAAATGTAAAAAAATCAAATCAAATGTAAGCAGAAAAGTCTGCTTAGTACAAATCCACTAAATCCAATTTAATAGAGATGTAACAGTTGGGACACGATGGAGGGAAACTAAAGTGTTGTTAAACCCTAGGCATCTTTTAACTTAGACTAGGTTCACACCTTTGTACGTCTGGAACGCACACAAAATTGCATGCTTTATCAACAAGCACAGAAATGAGTGGTACCATTAATTGTTAATGACATCTCCATGAATCTGCTCATGCACACGCCAAACCGCATGTTGCCGAAGCCCCATGCAATTCATTGTGGCACATTTTTGTAAAAGACTCAGAAACTTCTTTTAGGCATTTCTGATGTGTCAGGCAGCCCTACATATTACATGCAGAAACATACTGAAAACGCATGCAAGCTCGGTCACATCTGTAGGTATCAACCTAGCCTAACTGAATAACTAAAGGCGATTTTTTTTTTTAGTTTGGGATAGAGAGGTGAGGATTCAGAACACCTGTCAGTTTTAATTGTTGTCTATGCCCTGTTAGGGACAATCATCCTTTTTATTTGTCACGTTTACTATTATCGACAATCAAAAGAAATCCCCAAATTTTGGGTTGTCATCAGAACAGTTATAGAGGGGAAATCCTCCAATGGGGACACTAGTTCTGGTGATCCCGCTGACAATAAGAGATTCCCTCACTTTGGAGGAATTTCCTCTCACTTCCTGTTTTGGCTATGGGACCGGAAATCTTCTGACTGGGACACAGATGGCAACTAAAATCCAACAGGGGTTATAACCCTCCTTTACTCTATTCAAAGGAACAAAAAATCTGCTGCCCTCTGCCAGAAAGTTGTCAATGAGAAGAAGGTTCACCTTTCAACATGACAATGACCCAAAGCACACAAAAATGACCACACAGTGGTTGAAGGAGAAAAAGGTGAATGTCCTTTCATGGCCTAGTCAGAGCCCAGACTTAAACCCCATTGAAAATCTGTGGAATGACTTGAAGACTGCAGTCCACCAACGGTTACCACCAAATTTAACTGAACTTGAGCAGCTCTGCAAAGAAGAGTTTGCAAATATTGTAAAGTCTAGATGTGCAAAGTTAGTAGAAACATATTCCAACAGACTAAGGCTGCATTCACACCCGGGCGTAGCGTCTTTGAGCTTTTTTCCAGCGGTTTTCCGTGCGACTTTGGCACCTGTTTGCGCGTTTGTATGCAGCGTTTTTGGGCTTTGCCATTTTTTTATCAACCAATAGAGAAAACAATTATCTGTTGCATCACTTGTTGCTAGGTATTTCAGCTTTTTTAGCTTTTCCATTATCTTTTATTTCTTCTTTTATTATTATTAATTTATTATAATGTTTTTTCATTAGGGTAAGGGGTTCGAGCTCAGTTTAGGTTAGGGTTAGGGTTATTTATTATTATATTATTTTATTATTATTATTATTATTTGAATAATAATAAATGAATAAATAAATGTAAAATAAATACATAAATAAATAAAAATCATAAATAGCAAATAAATAAATTCAATAAATGAATACTAAGTAACAATAAATAAATAATAAATAACCCTTAACCCTTAAAAAATAAAATAATAATAAATAACTAAACACCCTAACACAAAAAAAAATTATTATCATTATTATTAATAATAATGTATTTTATTGTTTGAGTTTGAGTTTTGCTATTTTATTATTATTATTATTAATAATAATAATAATAATAATAATGTATTTAATATTTTTTTTAAGGTTAGAGGTTAATTATTATTTATTAATGTATTATTACATATTATTCATTAATTTTACTTCTTTATGTTGATTTTTAGTTATTTGTGTATTTATTTTACATTTATTTATTCATATATTATTACTATTTTATTTTTTACTTTTTTTCATGTGAGCAGAAAGTTGTGCAACAAAACGCGCAACTGGCACGTTTCCATTCATTTCTATGGGAATACAAATGTCCAAATCTGCCTGATTCACATGACAAAAGTACCTCCAGAACTTGTTTGAGCTTCAGGCATTTGGCTTCAGGCGATTTGGAGTGGAGATGTGAACTGTCTCCATAGAGAATAATCAATTTTTTTCTCCTCCAGCGTTTTTGAGCTTCAAGCTACAAAACGCTCAGGTGTGGATGGGGCCTAAAGGCTGTAAATAAAGCAAAACGTGGTCCAACAAAATCCTTTTTCCAACTCAGTTTTTAATTTTTTCCTGACATGTTGGTATTACAGTGCCTTGAAAAAGTATTCATACCCCTTGACATTTTCCACATTTTGTCATGTTACAACCAAAAACGTAAATGTATTTTATTGAGATGTTATGTTATAGACCAACACAAAGTGGCACATAATTGTGAAGAGGAAGGAAAATGAAATGGTAAATAGTTTTCAATTTTTTTAACAAATAAATATGTGAAAAGTGTGGCGTGCCTTTGTATTCAGCCCCCCTGAGTCAATACTTTGTAGAACCACCTTTTGCTGCAATTACAGCTGCAAGTCTTTTTGGGGAAGTCTCTACCAGCTTTGCACATCTAGAGAGTGACATTTTTGCCCATTCTTCTTTGCAGAATAACTCAAGCTCTGTCAGATTAGATGTGAACAGCAATGTTCAAGTCTTGCCACAGATTCTCAATTGGATTTAGGTCTGGACTTTGACTGGGTCATTGTAACACACAAATATGCTTTGATCTAAACCAGTGGTCTCCAAACTGCAGCCCTATGCTTGCCTTTATCCGGCCCTTGGGGTACTATTCCTCCCACTGATACGAGACACTATTCTTCCACCTGACACCAACAATGGGGCACCATTTCTTCCACTAACACCAATAATAGGGCACTATTCCTCCCTATGGTACCAATGATGGGGCACTATTCCTCCCAATAATACCAGATATGGCAATGTTTATTCCCACTGATGCCAGGAAAATTTCCACTCCCACTGGCCACAGTCTGGCCCTCCTAAAGTCTGAAGGATAATAAACCGGCCCTTTGTTTAAACAGTTTTGAGACCTCGGATCTAAACCATTACATTGTAGCTTTGGCTGTTTGTTTAGGGTCGTTGTCCTGCTGGAAGGTGAACCTCCACCCCAGTCTCAAGTTTAATGCAGACTCTAACAGGTTTTGTTTTAAGATTTGCCTGTATTTGGTTCCATCCATCTTCCCATCAACTCTGACCAGCTTCCTTGTCCCTGCTGAAGAAAAACATCCCCACAACATGATGATGCCATCACCATGTTTCTCAGTGAGGATGGTGTGTTCATGATGATGTGCAGTGTTAGTTTTCTGCCACATAGCGTTTTGCTTTTAGGCCAAAAAGTTAAATTTTGGTCTCATCTAACCAGAGCACCTTCTTCCACATGTTTGCTGTGTCCCCCACATGGATTCTCGCAAACTGCAAATGGGACTTCTTTTGGCTTTCTGTCAACAATGTCTTTCTTCTTGCCACTCTTCCATAAAGTTCAGATTTGTGGAGTGCACGATTAATAGTTGTCCTGTGGACAGATTCTCACACCTGAGCTGTGGATTTCTGCAGCTTCTCCAGAGTTACCATGGGCCTCTTGGTTGTTTCTCTGATTAATGCTCTCCTTAACTGGCCTGTCAGTTTAGGTGAACGGCCATGTCTTGGTAGGTTTGCAGTTGTGCCTTACGCTTTCCATTTTCGGATGGTGGATTGAACAGTGCTCCATGAGATGTTCAAAGCTTGGGATATTTTTTTATAACCTAACCCTGCTTTAATCTTCTCCATAACTTTATCCCTGACCTGTCTGGTGTGTCCCTTGGCCTTCATGATGCTGTTTGTTCACTAAGGTTCTTTAACAAGGCGTGAGTGACCCGATGTAGCAGTGGGTGTGCAGCTCGGTTCCTGCCCCGGCTCCAACAGAATCCTGATCGCTGGCGCAGAGAGAGGATCCATCTGAAGGAAAGTGAGCAGCAGTCCCCATGAAGTGGAACCGGAGAGGAGAGACTCCCGGGCCCGCTGTGTGTGGCTTTCCGGCTCCTCCCTACTCCGGCTTGAGTGAGCGGATCATTCTGGTGCCTCCCCCTGACAGCCAGGGAGAGAGACACCGGTGCAGCCGGACTGGAGACGCGGGGACCCGCCATGAGGGGTTTACAGCTCTAGCCCAAAGTCCCCAGAGAGCTCTGACAGATCAGCCAGCTAGAAAGCTGATCAGCCCAGCGCAGCAGCAGTGGCCCCTAGAGGCAAAAGTTGGAGAGGGGAGATGCTGGGGCTGACACATGCGGCCTTCCACTGCCTAGGGCAAACTACAAATCCCCCGAAGGTATAAGCTGCAAAACTAGCCATGACAAGGAAAACAGCTGAAGATGTGGCGCAGCAGGATGGCGCTAGTGCTCAGCCACCACGAGCCACCAAGGAGAAGGGGAGTCAGGCAGCGGCAAAGCTGGAGCGATTTGCTCCCACCCTGGACCAGACACCCACAAAAAGAGGGAAGCAGATGCTATCAAAGACACAGCCAGGGATTCCTTTGGTAAGGAAAATACAAGGCCAAGATCAAGTAATGGCGGTATCTGGGATGGCCTCCGCAGGGGGGAGCACTTTGGAAGAAGATACCCTGGAGCCTTCCCCTAAAGCTGGAGCCTCGGAACAGGGAGAACCTTCCCTGAGAGAAGTTCTGCAAGCAGTCAACTCTTATAAGTCTTCTTTATGTGAATTGTCTGACCAGCTTAAAAACATTAGGGAAGAGTTTTCTCTTGTGAGGCATGACTTACAAAAAACAAGGGAACGGACAACAGCCCTAGAGGGGAGGGTCAGCTCAGTGGAGGATGATTTTAACCCTATAAAGCAAGAGATAAGATCTATGAGTGATACATTGAATATATACAGTATTTCTCTAAAATGGAAGACATGGAGAACAGAATGTGCAGGAACAATCTGAGGATTGTGGGTCTCCCTGAGTGGAGTAAGGGCCCAAATCCCATAGCTTTTTTTGAGAACTGGCTTAAGAAAACTTTGAAAAGGACATTTTTTAACAATTTTTTTGCGATCACAAGGGCTCATAGGGTACCCTCTAGACCTTCTCCCCCAGGGGGGCCAACCCAGGTCTTTTTTCATAAAAATATTGTATTATAAGGGCAAAGTTATTATACTCCAAAAGGCAAGGAATGGCTAATATTCTTTACAATGGAGTCAGGATTTCTGTGTATCCAGATTTTTCGCTGGAGCTGCAGAAACGGAGGGTCAAGTTTGTAGAAATCACGAGGTAATTGCAGCAAGCTGGAATTAAATATGCCTTATTATATCCGGCAAGATTGCGGGTGACTGCCCTGGGGGAGACTTGATACCCCAGCTGGAGTGGCAGGGTGGCTAGAATCCAATATGAAAAGGCTACAGACTAGTTGACAATAATGTTCACTGAGCCAGTATCTGGCATTTGGGTTGCATAATTGATGAAGTACAGAAGTTTTTCCTGTGTTTTTTTTGTTTTTGTTTGGAGCTGGGGTGGGAAGCTGCACTAGGTTAAAGGGAACAATGTGTGTTTGGTTCCCTAGCACGAAAAGTTTTAATGGCACTTTTATTTCTTTGTGGTTGCTCTTTTTCCTCCCCGCCCCTCCTGCCCCCTTTGATGTGGGGCGGGACGGGAGGGGTGGACAGAGTAATAAAAGAAGGTTATACCTCACTGGGGACACATGGAATGGTCAGGTTAGAGGCCCTCAGATTAGGTCTAGAGAGTTCAAGAGTAGGAGAACGTGGGAAGGTATGTGGTATGTTTGGTTGTGTGGGTGGGGTAGGAGGGTGAAGCACCTGGGTAGGAAACACATGGGCGTCGACAAGTAAGCAAAATGTTGCACTTGCTTTTTTCTTTTTTTTTTTGTGTGTTATTTGCACAGGAAATTTGCCCGTTCAAGGGCTAATAGTGGCACAGAGGGTAGAGTGATATATATGCTATGTGAAATATTTGAATTGTTTGCTTTATGCAGCCTAAAATATTAAATATTTGTTTGTGGAATGTCCGGGGTTTGGGGGAGCCAGTTAAGAGAGCCAAAGTTTTTTCTACAGTTAGTAGGTATAAAATCGGGATACTCTGCCTGCAGGAGACACATCTCACTAAAGCCACAATGTCCTAATTGGGAAGCAGGAACATTCAAACTCAATATCATTCTGTTCATACCTCTTATTCCAGAGGCGTGAGCATATTGGTTGGAGCAGGGGTAGTGTTTACCTGCAGGTAGAGTAGTATAGACAAACAGGGCCGCTATATTTTCCTGTACTGCTCTATAGAGAATAATATGTGGGTGTTGGTTAACCTATTCAGTCCGCCACCCTTTAAAGACAGAAATTTTGTACGAACTAATGGAGTTTATACTAGACACACCTGATATACCCGTAATAATAGTAGGGGATTTTAATACAGTCACGGACAAGAGTATGGATAGGCTTCCTCTGGGGGCATTGGGGGGTATGTATCTAGCAGCCTGTTCAATCATTTCCTAGGGGAAGTGGGATTGGTGGATATCTTTAGAGTTAGGAATCTGGATGGCCAGCAATACCCCTGTTTTTCCAGGACTTACTCTACGTGAGAATTGATTTGGCCCTGGGGAATGAGAGGACATTGCACTTGGTAAAAAAGGTAAATTTCCACAGATGTGGAAATAAGGGGCAATCTAGGAAACAGCGATCACAGGTCAATCAGTTTCAGTATAAATCACACAAATAGGAAACATAAGGGAAATACAAAGACACTGAATTTTAAGAGAGCCAACTTCCATAAACTACGCTCCTTGCTGGAAGATGTTAGTTGGGATAAAATTCTAGGAACAATGAACACGGAGGAAAAATGGGAGTGCTTCAAGAACATACTAAACAAAAGTATTAGCCACTGCATCCCAATGGGAAATACATTTAAAAGAGCTAAAAGGCCAGGATGGCTTAACCCCAATTTAAAGTACATATAAAAGCAAAGGAGAATGCCTTCAAAAAATGCAAGGCTGATGGGTCACTGTCAGCATTCCATCTTTACAAGGAATGCAATAAGAAATGTAAGTGTACAATCAGGGCGGCTAAGATAGAACATGAAAGACACAGCAGAGAAGAGTAAAAAGAATCCCAAGAAATTCTTTAAGTGTATAAATGGTAAGAGAGGGGGGTCAGATCATATAGGCCCCATAAAGAATGATGAAGGAAATCTGGTTACAAAGGATGGAGAGATGGCAAAGGTTTTAAACATATTCTTCTACTCAGTATTCACGAGGGAAACTGGGGGCTCCAGTATCCAAAACTACAATGTTTGTCCTCAAGACACGTCACAGGAAGCACCCTCATGGCTAACTGAGGATAGAATTAGGAATAGACATGAAAAACTTAACATTAATAAGTCACCGGGACCAGATGGCTTGCACCTGAGTGTCCTTAAGGAACTCAGTCAAGTAATTGCCAGACCATTGTTCCTAATTTTTATGAACAGTCTACTGACTAGTATTATACCAGCTGATTGGAGAAAAGCCAAAGTAGCACCAATATATAAAAAAGGACCAAGCTATATCCCTGGGGACTACAGTCCAGTTAGCCTAACATCAATACTATGCAAGCTCTTGGAAGGGATGATAAGGGATTATATACAAGATTTTTGTAATGAAAACTGTATCATTAGCGGTAATCAGCACAGTTTCATGAAGAATCGTTCCTGCCAAACCAATCTATTAACCTTCTATGAAGAGGTGAGTTGCCATCTAAATAAAGGAAGGCCTGTAGATGTGGTGTATCTAGATTTTGCAAAGGCATTTGATACAGTTCCCCATAAACGCTTACTGTACAAACTAAGGTCTATCGGCATGGATCATAGGAAATGGATTGAAAACTGGCTACCGGGCAATTCCAGAGGGTGGGAATAAATGGGAAGTACTCGGAATGGTCTGGTGTGGAAAGTGGGGTCCCCCAAGGTTCTGGTCTGGGACCAATCCTATTTATTTTATTCATAACCGATCTGGAGGATGGGATAAACAGCTCAATCTCAATATTTGCAGATGATACCAAGCTAAGCAGGGCAATAATTTCTCCACAGGAAACCTTGCAAGAAGATCTGAACAAATTAATGGGGTGGGCAACTATGTGTCAAATGAGGTTTAATGTAGAAAAATGTAAAATAATGCATTTGGGTGCCAAAAATATGAATCCAAACTACTCATTAGGGGGAGAGCCTCTGGGGGAATCTAGGATGGAAAAGGACCTAGGGGTCCTAGTAGAGGACAGGCTCAACAATGACATGCAATGCCAAAGCTGCTGCAACACAAAATATTGGCATGCATCAAGAAGGAGATCAACTCCAGACATAAATCAATAATTCTCCCACTCTACAAGTCTCTGGTGAGGCTGCACCTAAAATATGTCGTCCAGTTCTTGGCTCCAGTCCTCAGGAAGGATGTCCTGGAACTGGAAAGGGTTCAGAGAAGGGAAACAAACCTAATTAAGGGACTGGAGGACCTTAGTTATGAGGAAATACTTTACTGGTGACCCCACAATAGGGACAAAACTCTTCCGCACAAGGGAGCATAAAAAGACACATGGCCATTCACTAAAATTAGAAGAAAAGCGTTTTAAACTCAAAATTCATAGAGGGTTCTTTACGGTAAGAGCTGTGAGGATGCGGAATTCTCTTCCACAAGCAGTGGTTTCAGCTGGGAGCTTAGATAATTTCAAAAAACTATTAGATGGGCACCTAAGGGACCACAACATTGAGGGATATACAATGTAATATTGACATAAAAGCACACACATAGGTTGAACTTGACGGACTTGTGTTTTTTTCAACCTCTCAAACTATGTAACTATTTAACTATGGAATAGGCCTCTTTACCCATCTGTATAAGAATAGGATCCTGAAATCGTTTCAAGAACTTAGGTAAGAATATGCTATTCTGAAATGGTCCTTTTTAAGGTACCTGCAAATTAGGCATGCAGTTTAACCACTTCAGCCCCGGAAGGATTTCCAGCTTTAGGACCGGAGCCCTTTTTGCGATTCGGCGCTGCGTCGCTTTAACTGACAATTGCGCGGTCGTGCGACGTTGCACCCAAACGAAATTTGCGTCCTTTTTTTCCCACAAACAGAGCTTTCTTTTGGTGGTATTTGATCACCTCTGCGTCATTTCTGATCGCCGCTATAAACAAAAGAAGAGCGACAATTTTGCAAAAAAACCCAAATTTCTTACTTTTTGCTAAAATACAAATCCAAAAAAAAAATATAAAAAAACATTTTTTTTCACCGTTTTTGGCCGATTTATATTCTTCCTCATATTTGCGATAAAAAAAATCGCAATCGGCGTTTATTGATTGGTTTGCGCAAAAGTGGTCGCGTTTACGGATGATGAGAATTCATTTTTGGGGTTTTTATTTTTTTTTTATTTTTTACTAAAAA
>BLSH010137468.1:124397-141392 GCA_018402905.1 Glandirana rugosa
TCTATAACTGTTCTTTTTTTTTTCTTGTGCTAGGGGTCTTCCTTTAGTCTCACGAATTAAGGTGAAGTTGTACAGCATGTTGAAGTGGAATTAAGCACTCTGATTTCCTTCTGGGGATCGTGTTCTTTTTTTTTTCTTGTCAATATCTCTCCCCCCCCCCCCCCTTTTTTCTTTCTTTCAATCTTTACCTTTTTTGTCTTCCTTTTAGAAAAACGTTTTTCCTTTTTGTTGCTTTTTACCTTTACCTTTTTTTTTTCTTTCCTTTTTCTTTAAGCTTTAACTGTCCCGCATTGATTGGCCTCCTAATTTGTTTATATGTGCTCCTATGTGGGGTCTGTTCTGTTTTTCAACCTTTACATGCAGTCATTTCTATTTACAGAGTAAATTATATGATTCCTTTTTTTAGTTGTTGTACTAATTTTGTAATAGGTTTAATTTAGTATCTGTTTGCTTAGTATTTTTTTTCTATTCCTTATTGTGTTTATATGAAAATCTTTAATATATTTAGAATGAACACAAATGTAGGTTTGCGAACACAGTTTATAGTTTTGGTTCACAAATCTATATGTTATTGACCAGTGTGCATAGGCCAATTGCATACATCACTGCCACTTTCAGGTACATTTAAATGATGGTTCTCAAAGCAATTTGTACAACTGTGGTCACCTGGACAAAGAGAGGGTGAATCTTCCTAGCGGGCACAATAGTAGCATTACATTTTGATGGGAATTCTATTCTTTCCTTTCTCTATCTAAAGCAAATAAAGGTTTCGCTATATGTGCAGTTTAAAAAACTCTGTTTATTAATTTTGAAATGTCATACATCCAACACACAACTAGATCCGGTTATAGCACAAAGCTGGCATTGAACTTAAAGTTATGCATTAATACAATGAAAACAGCCTTCTCAGCCGAGACTTCAAAAGCTGTAGCGTGATTCTCGAACCAGAAGGAACAAGTGCTAGTTCAACAGTGGGTAAATAACAGTTTTTTTTGGTGTGGTTCACTCTCAATTGTCCTATGATGAATAGGACTTAGATCCAAAACCGAACATTGATAACTTCACTGGACCATTTTTTCTAGCAATATACTCCAATGTCAAATCTGTCTAGACTCAATTATATCTCTCCCATCCATTATAGTAGCAGTGGTGGGGTCGTCCAGCCACCTTGACCAAACTTTATCTCTTTGGAAAACCTCTATTTTCATAGGTCTCTTTATACAATGGAAGATTTGTGTTTATTAGGTTTTTCCAAAGGGGGGGGGACGAATTTTTTTTCCATGACGCCATCTCCTCCACCAGGCCCAACAAGCACAACCTCACCGATGGTGTCAGGGCACATTTGGTAACTGATCTAATCACAGAAACTATTTCTTCCTAGTATCTGGCGATTAGAGGACACTCCCAAAAAATGTGAATGAAGTCCACAGGGGAATGTTTGCACCTCCAGCACTCTAGCAAGATTGATGAGTTCATTTTATACATTCTTTTTTTTTTTTTTCCAATAGTTTTTTATTAGATTTTTCAGTACACATAACAGAGAAATGCAGATCACATGTATTGTACAAATTGGCATCTATTCAGAACAAGTAATTGAACAGTGTAAAGACTACCGTGGCACGAATCAAGCCCACTAGAATAACAGAGACCAATGATAATGTTTCACACTGACCATATATGTCTGGATGTTGCCTCCTGCTCCCCACCACCCCACGAGGGATCAAGCTGTGGTAGGGGCATGAGGCAATACAGTCCACTGATGCATAGGTTATTAGGAGAGTCCGCAAAAACAGAAGAGGACAGGTGATACGTGGTGAAATAGTAAGCAAATATAGTATACAGAGTCCAGAAGCATCTCATGGTTAAGATAAGGGGTGGGGAAGGGGGGGTCTAAGGCTCCTAGTATCAAGTAAACCGTAGGGTTTCGGTTAAGGTTACTGGTTAGAGTTCATAGTAGTATTGCAGAAGTTGGTTTGGGTAGGACCAGAATTTTGTCTCCCGGTAAAGGTTGTCTATATTCTCCAGTTCTTGTCAAATGTTGATCCTGACAGTGCGTTGACTGCTATAAGGCGCTCAAAGGTCTGTGGACTAGTTGTTTTACGTCAGACAGATTGATAGCTTTGTCGCCTTTCCAGCTTTGTAGTATTAGTGATCGAGCCGCCAGGAGGATATGAGTGATTACTGCTCTGTAGTCTGGGGGAAATTTTTCTATACCAATTTGCAGTATTGCTAGTTCTGGCTCAGGTTTGGTTAAGCATCCTGTTATTGAGGATATCAATTGGCATACCTGGTTCCAGAAGCTCCTTATATTAGGACATTCCCAGAATACGTGCAGCAATTGTCCATGGTGGCCGCAATTGCGCCAGCAATCAGGAGATGATTCCGGGTAAATGATGGCCAATCTGTGCGGTGTATATTGCCACCTGTTGTAGATTTTCAACATAATTTCCCAGTGACTGGTTCTGTGTGTTGCTTTGTATACACTTTTGAAAGCTAACCACCATTGGGTCTCAGAAAAGGATCTTTGCAGGTCTCTTTCCCACTTCAGGTGGGTGTTGGTTTTGTGAAAGGTCTCTATCCTTTGCAGCATGTTATAGAACAGTGTTATTCCTTTGACTTTGGGTGCGGGAGCTCTATAATAGTCCCATGCTGGTTGGGGGATTGCGATGGTTGGGACTGGGTGGCTGCGCATGAACGCACATATTCCTGCGATTGGGAGATGTGAGCCTGTGGGCGGACTATACTCTACATTCAATTGTTTAACCATCTTGGGGGCAGAACTGGAGAGAAAGTCCTGCAATTTGGGTATACCACATTTCTGGATTTGCTTAATAGAGATCATAGGCATCGTGTTCGCTAATGTTTGCAACGTGGGTTGCAATTTGGGAATTTGGGTGGTATTGTGTCCCTGGCTCATCAGAATTCTCCATGCTTGGATGGATGCCTGAATGGTGGGTGGGAGATCTTTCAGGGGCTGGTGTCTCCATGCGTCTCCAATTAGGAGCGATGTTAAGTTGTTGGTTTGGGCTAGCTCTCTCTCGATCCACAAGGACGCATTGGTATCTTGGAACCAACCTCTTAGTTGGTCCATCTTCACCGACTAAAAGTAGTCACATATATCTGTTAGACCCACACCTCCCACCGATTTATGAGAGACCAGATTTTTGTGAGGACATCTGGCTCTTTTACCATTCCAAAGGAATTTCCATAGGAGACTCGACAGGGTTTGTAGGTATTGAGAGGGAGTAGGGGCGGGGAGTACTCGGAAGATGTGCAAGATCTGGGGTAGAATTGTCATCTTAAATGCTGCAAGTCTCCCCATCCATGATAGCTCCGTCTTGGACATTGCTTCTAGTTGTTTATCAATTTTGGCCAAGAAAGTTTTATAATTTTTGGTGACCAGATTTTTAGTTTTAGGTGTTAGCATTATGCCTAGGTATTGAATGCTCTGGTCTGTCCACTCGTAGGGAGGAGTTTGCTCAAGTTTCCTTTTGGTGTGATCAGGGACTCCCAGGTTCCAGATCAGGGATTTTGTGAAATTGACTTTACAATATGAGATTTTACTAAATGTCTCTAGGACTCTGTGTGCATTTGATATGGAGGTTGCTGCATTAGTCAATAGGAGAATGATGTCATCCACAAACTGGTTAATAGTATGGGGGCGGGAGGCTATTGTAAAGCCAGAGATCAAGGGGTGAGTATGTAGCTTCTCTGCGAGAGGTTTTATCATTAAGTTGAGAATGGAAGGGGAGAGTGGGCAACCCTGTCGAGTCTTGTTGGTTATGGCTAAAGGTTTAGATCGAAGTCCCGATGTGTATACTTGTGCCATGGGGCGAGAGTATAACGCCAGAATAGCGTTCATGCAGGGTCCCTCAAAGCCAAACCTGGTGAGCACCTGAGTCATATATCCCCAGTGGACTCTATCAAACGCCTTCTCTGCGTCTATGGAAAGAAGCAGAGAAGGCGTTCTCGGCCTCTCAGCAAAGTGAATGATATTTACAAGGTCTGCCGCCCCCTCACAAAGCCCATCTGGTCGCTGCTGATAAATGATGGTAAGAATTTGGTAATATGTTTGGCCAGTGTTTTTGCGTATATTTTGATATCGGAATTCATTAGTGATATTGGTCTGAAGTTGGCCGGAGTCGTGGCGTCTTTCCCTGGTATAGGAATTGTGTCTATGTATGCTGTCAACATTTCTGGTGGGAAAGTTGAGGTAGATGCTGCAGTGGCGAAAACTTGTTGCAAGTACGGGGAAAGTATTTCTTTGAATATTTTGAAATATTCATTAGGTAGGCCGTCTGGGCCTGGGGATTTGCCGCTTGGGAGTGTATTAATTAGGGTTTCTATTTTTTGGCTGTGAACGGGGCATTTAGTTCTAATTGTGTTGTGGATAGTGAGGGTAGGTTTAGTGTTTGCAGGAACTCTTGTATATCCTTCTCTGAGGGTTGAGGTGTCATCTTATCACTGCTTAAGTTATAGAGCGAGCCGTAAAAGTCAGCGAACAAGTCAGCTATAGCTTGGGGGTTGGAAATCTTATGCTGGGATACTGGATGAGTGAGGTACGCAACTCTCGTTTTTGTGCGGGTCACTTTCAGTCTGTTGGCAAGATACTTGCCCGCTTTGTTGGCGTTGGCGCAGTGTGCTAATTTCAGGCGTCTTAAATGATAGTCAAATTGTTGTGTTAACAGTTCTCTCAGATTTTCCCGGAGTTGGTTGTACGCCTTGTGGGCGTTCCACAGCGAGTAAGAATTCCCTACTGAGTGTTCGTTTGTGCTGAAGAAGTTTTGGAGATGTTGGGATATTACATGGGTGTCCTGGGGGTCTTGTATAATTTTGTTATTGCAGCGCCAGATGGGGGATGAGGGGGTGTGTTCCCTACATTTATAGACATAGTGATGGTGGTGTGATCTGACCAAGCTATATCATGAATTTTGGCCTTGGATACTTTTTGTAACAGCCATTTATCCGCGAGGAACATGTCTATGCGGGAATATGATTGGTGCCTGTGGGAGAAAAAAGTGTAATCTCTTTTGTTTGCATGGAGGCATCTCCGTGCATCGAAGAGTTCTTCTGAGTGTAGAAGACGGCTCAGGGTAGCTACTCGTTGTGGCTTATGTGATGTTGTGTCCATTGTGTCATCAACTATTAGATTCAGGTCTCCACAGATTATGAGGTTGCCGTATTTTGAGTCTTGTACTCTCCTCATTAGTTTGCGGATGAAGCGTATTTGGTGGGTGTTTGACGCGTATACAGATACTATTGTGTAGGGATGTTCATCTATGTCTGCGTGGAGTAAAACATAGTGACCTCCGCTGTCTGTGTGGACATCCTTTAGGCGGAAGGACACTGAGTCTCTGATTGCTAATAGCACTCCACCCCTTTTGTGGTCCGGGGTATTGGCTAGAAAGATGTGTGGGTAGTTTTTGTTTTGGCAGAAGGGTACTTTGGATGATTGAAAATGAGTCTCTTGTATGCACAAGATGTCATCATTATGTGAGTTGGCCTCTTTCCACATTGAGTGTCTCTTGGCCGGGTGATTGAGGCCTCTCAGCGATAGGCACTTAATAGACATTTATGTTATGGGTATGTTGGTTGGACTTGCAACTTGGTACTCACATTTGTAGAAGATCTTTCACCTGTGCTTGTCCATCCATTCTGAGTCCTCGGACTGCATATGCCGTGGATGATTGGGCCCTGGATATTGATGGTGATAGGCTTAGACCTAGGAGGTAGAGGGAGAGTGCTTCTGTATGGAACAAAGGAAAGTGAGACAGTAACTGGAAGAAGAGAAAAAACAAACAAAGTTGAAACGTAAAAAGAACTTGGATCCATTTGTAGACCCGTGTGCAGACGGTACTGCTTAGATGGCATCGGGGGGGGGGTAAAAAGGAGTGACTCTGGGGTCCTCCTTGGTCCAAGAGTGTAGTTGTTGGATTGGTCTGATTAGGAGCCTCCTGTGGAGGGTTTTTTGTGTGCCTCTTGTGAGACACTACTTGCCACTCTTCTTGCATAGTGCTCAGTTGCGGTGGTAAGGGTTGGTTTGTTGGTGTAGTTGCAGTGGATTCGGGGAGTATCCTCCACCTACGCAGGGCCGCAATCCCCTTTTCCAGCGTAGAGACTTGAATTGTCGTCCCATTGTGGGTTATTAGGAGTGTCGCTGGATATTTCCACTTGTGTCGAATTTTATTGTTTTTCAGAGCCTTCGTGATTGTTGCTAGGTTTCTGCGGCGTTGTAGAGTATGTCTGGATATATCAGAGAGGAACTGGGTGGATGCGTATGGTGAAGAGATGTTATCTGCCCTCCGAGCTGCTATCATGAGTTGCTCTTTTACATGGTAGAAGTGCACCCGGAGCAGTACATCCCTTGGTGAATCTGTAGAGATGAAAGAGGTCTTGTGCCGATAAGGACGGTAGCAGAGTAGAAAATAGAGCTTGGGCGTACTGTTGGAGCTGGTTCGGTAGAACAGATTCCGGGACTCCACGTAGTTTATGTTATTTCTCCTGGATCTGTCCTCCAGGTCCGAGATCTGGTCCTTCAGCCAGGCTATCTACTTGTTTTGGGCCATGTGGGCATCAACCAAGATGTTGTGTGCAGCTGAGTATTCGTCCATTTTCTTTTCTACGTGGTCAACCCTGGTCCCAATTGCTTGTACGTCAGCTTGGCACTGGTTCAGCCCGGACATTATATTAAATTGTAGGGATACTCTTAGTGACAGTAGCATTTCTTTAAGCATGGTGTCTGAGATAGGTTGTCCCGCTGTGAGGAAGCTGGCTATGGGATCCGGTCCTGGGATATGGGCACTTTGCTGATTGGAATCAGGTCAGCTTATCTCCATTGCACCATTTTGTTGGGATTCTTCCTGGGAGTCCAAACGCGGTTTTTGTTTCCGAAGACTCCTTGTAGAGGGTGTAGACTCTCCTGAGGAGGGTACACTTCTACTCGCCACCTTTTGGGAGTTTTTATATGTGGTCCCGCTGTCCATGTTCAGGATTGCGGTTGTAGGAAGGATCTGGGGATCCTGCATGGAGCTACCCTCTTGTTGGAGCCCTTTTGTAGCTGAGGTAAAGTACCATGAGAGTTTGCTGGGTTGCTGCTGATTTTTTTTGTTTTTTGTCATCCCTGATTGCAGTGGTGGATCTGGTATGTATTTGCAGTGGCGGTGAGGCGTCTGTAGGCTCCCGTATGGTGTTCTGATCTCTGATCCGTGGAGGCTTCAGATCATGTAAGTCTCACAGTGGTCAGGTCTTACTGATTGCCAGCAGGCATATCCCCGGTCTGGATGTTCCTGAGCCCTGACAGGTGTGTGGTTGTGCTACTAATACTGGTGGTGTATTGCGGCTCTTCAGGAAGGAGAGCCTGCTGGTTCTGTAGCTTTCCTCTTTGGTCGCCAGCCCTGCCTGCTTGTGTCGTGACTGGGAGGCTTCCCTTGGCTGTTCCATCTGTGCCAATGGGCCAAGAGACCCTTTGTGGTTATGAGCTGAGTCCAGTCAAGTAGTAGGCCTCAGCTGGGGCCTCAGTGTGGGGGGCCTGCTGTGCTGGTGTGTCTCTCTGTTGCTCAGTGGCGGCTTATACACTGTGCCTTGGGGGGGCCCCCTGTCTCCTGTCTTAGTATTAGGCTCTGTTTAGTGTGCCTTGCTGTGTTGATTAAGGCTGGCTGGCAGACTGCAATGTGGCAGGCCTCAATATGGTGGCCTCTCCTGAGCTTACAGAGCTGGGGCGGCTTCCCGGGTGGCCTTGTGGTCTCTCATCCGCTTCCCCTGGTTGGCAGAGTGTTGGAGGGATTGTGTGGGGATCTGGATGGACTGTGGCACAGTCCGGTACGGGCCGCTTCGCGCCGGCTGCGGGTGTGTGGGGTCTGTATCTAGGCTTTAAGATGGCGGTAGCCGCCACGTGTAATGGGGAGCTGATTCTGAGGGAGCATGGCCTCAGGCAGGTGTTTGAGCCCGCCGATTCACGGCTCAAAGTCTCGGGCAGGGTTCAGGGAAACTGTTCTTGGTGTGGATGGTACTCACCCGGATCCCAGCGGCACGGATGGAGTCTGATTAGGAGCATCCCTTAACCATCTCTGTCTAAGGTTACTGAGATCCATCAGCGAAATGTACAGTAAATGCTTATATAATACTTTGGTCGGTTTGTCCCCACACTCTATTCTTAGAACCTCTTCCAATTCAGACTGTTCCACCCTTACTGCATCACCAGGAAACTGACTGCTGAAGGCATGAGATAGCTGCATATATCTGAATGCGTGGGTAGATGGGACATTATATTCCTCTATCAAGGAGGCAAAGATGCGCAGCGACCCACCCTGGGTTACATGTGACATAAGAGTAATTTTATCTTTGGCCCAGCACTGAGGGTCTGGAATATTATCCATGTGTGCCAGGCAGGGGTTACGCCACAAAGGGGTATTGGGGGATACAGTGCCAGGTGTCACCACCGCACATGCTAGTCCAGCCCTAGGTCCTCGAAACCTAGGGCCTCTAAGGATTGCAGCACTGCTGCCTCTAGAATTGTGGATGTGTTTTGACGGTCTGGGCATAACCACCACCTAGCCGTCACCAGCTGTGATGCTAAATAGTATTTGTAACAGTTTGGGAAGGTCAACCCTCCAGAAGAAGTAGACCTCATTAGAGTCGTGAGCTTGTACCTTGGGGGTTTAGTCCCCCAGAGAAAAGAGGAGAACAGCTGATTTAGTTGTGTGAAAAAATTTTTGGGATCCATTGGGGGGAGTTCCTAAATAAGTAGGTGAATTTTGGGATGACTTTCATTTTTATTAGATTAATTTGTCCCAGTAGGGACAGGGACAACCGCTTCCATGCCTTCAGTCTTGCCCTCACCTCCTGGAGTACTGGGAGCAAGTTAAGCCTAATGTAATCTGCAGGATCACGAGAGACTATAATCCCAAGATATGTGAATTTCTCTACCCATTGAAGTTACAGAGACGAGGAGGCTGTCTGGTGGGCATTGGGGTCTATGGGGAACAATAGGGATTTTGACGAATTTACTCTCAAACCTGTGATTTTTGCGAACTCCTCCAAGATCTGTAAGGCCCCTTCCAGAGCGGAACCCGCATTGTTTAAAAACAATAGCAGGTCATACAGAGCTACCCTTTCCCCCAGCCAAGTGATTTTTAGTCCTCGAACATTCAGAGAAATCCTCAGAGCCTCTGCCACTGGCTCCATGTCAATCGCAAAGAGGGCCGGGGAGAGAGGGCAGCCCTGCCTAGTCTCTCTATACAGCCGAAACCTGGATGAGAGGCCCCCTCCCAACCAGATCATTCTACTGGGACACTGATAAATAATTTGCAGCCAACGAATGAAGAGAAGTGGAAACTTTATTCTATGCAACACCTCCCAGAGATAGGGCCACTCTACAGTGTCAAATGCCTTCTCAATATCTAGAGAGGCAACGACTCTGGATCCCACATTGGAATGGGGAGAGTGAATATTGGTGAACAGCCTCCTAAGATTGACCTCTGTAGTCCTACGTGCCATGAACCCTGTCTGGTCTGCATTTATGACCGAGGGAAGAATAGTGCTCAGCCTCCTCGCCAACAGTTTGGTCAATATTTTTAGATCACAGTTTAGAAGTGCAATCGGTCTGTAGGATGCACACGAGGTGCGTTATTTTGGGGGTTTGTATATCAGTACCACATGAGCTTCGCTCAGTGAAGGAGGAAGACTCCCCTCCTCCAGCCACTAGGTACACATATCCGCCAGGAGTGGGGCCATGAGGTCCATATGTGATTTATAGAACTCTATGGGTATCCCATCCAGGCCGGGAGCTTTCCCATTGACAAAAGACACAATGATCTCTCCCACCTCCTCCTTTGAGACCGGCCTCACCAGGGATGACCTCTCCCCATCCGACAACCATCCAAGTGCAACAGTGTCCAATAGGGACACCATGCCGCTTTATGTGCAGTTTAATGAAAGCTGTAGATCCTAAAGGATTGAAAATTACTTTTTGAAATTACATTTAAGTGATTGTAAAGGTACATAATTTTTTAAAATAAGAAACATGATATACTTACCTACTGTGTGCAATAGAATAGCCGATTCTCTTTTTCTAGGGTCCCTCGTCGATGCTTCTGGCTCCTCCTCACCCTCCTCACCCTCACCCTCCTCCCAACAACCCTGAATATGCTGCTTGTGCTCTGAAACTATTGAATGACCATTTTTTAATTAGCTTCTCCTTTTTATGTTGTGAGAAGAAAGGGCGGGCACTGTTTACATTAGTAATCACTGTGATAGGTCATTGCAGCACATCACAAGATACATAGCCACTCAGGCTTTGTACACCGTGTCAGTAAACCAAGCAGTCCAAAGACAAAACTTTATTTTTAAAATGGAAAGTACTGCTACCCCAATAATTTGTTGCATGCCCTTGGGCTAAGTTTACACTTGCATTCATTTAAAAAAACAAAACATTATTAGGTTTAGTAACTTTTTGTTTTAAATCTTTTTTTAGGTATTTGCATAAAACAACTTGTACTACAACCACTACAACATATTCGTGGTCAGGTGTACCTTCAATAGAGTACCCACGCAGGGGTCTATGTATAAAAACATACAGGATAGAATTTCAGTCAACAAGAGGAAGGCACACTCCGACTATTATTTATGCTTCTCTGATACAGGTTGCCTCGACCAAAAAGTAGTTAAGTAACACCAATATGAGTAAAACTGCGTAAACGAGGGCTCAACTAGTTCCATATCTCTCTCACCTCCTTAAAAGGTCGCTGTGGATGGTTCTGCCAACCATTTTGCCCATCCTCTATTATGGTAGGTATTCTTGTAAAGAGGTAGGATACTGTTACTATGTTTTTTCCACCGAGAATTAGGGGGGCTGTCTGTTTTTAACAAGAGAGTGTGATCATTTTCCTTGCATAGAAAAACAACAGCCCTATCAGCATTCTCTCCACCACCCTTGTTGCCAATGATTCCACTCGGCTTAGCAGGCATATCTGAGGAGTGGAGTCTATTTCTATGCCCAACAGGTCCAGGACCAACAAGGCTATCTGCATTACTGAATTACTGGGCAGGACCTAAACACATGTATAAAATCACCTAGTGTTTGAGTGCACCTCCAACATGCTGAGGACAATGAGGCATTCATTTTGGGCAGCCTGTATGGTGTGATATATGCTCTGTGTACAATTTTGTATTGAATGAGACTATCCCTCAAGGAGACCAGGATCCTAAAGGGAAAGTCCCACACGTCCTCCCAGTCCCCCGAGTCCAGCCCCGGAGCATCTTGTGACCACCTCTGCCGAAGCACCGATAGCTCAGGAGACAAGACCCATAGGAGGTGTGAATACAGAACCGAGGTGGGTTTTTCCTTGCAGTCATAGTGCACAATCCTTTCCAGATCGGACTGTACCACCTGAGTTTAACCTGGGCATATTTGGCTCCTAAAGGCATGGGATAACTGCAAGTACATAAACGGGTACGAGGAAGGAATGTTATATTGTGACATTAAGCAGTCAAAGGAATAAATGGAGGTGTTCGGAGTAATATCCAGGACTGTTTTAATTTTATGTTGAGCCCACGCTCTTGGGTCAGGCAATGCATAGAAATGGAATAGAGTGGGGTTGTTCCATAAAGGGGTATTTGGGGACACTGCAGATCTGGGATATTTTTCAAGGTTCAATCCAAATATCCAGGTCCTCAAGGTCGTATGCATAGATGGGTCAAGTCATAAGGAGCCCTAGGACCTCAAAAGGATAAATTAGACAGGGCCTCCAGAAAATGGACCACAGCCGCCTTTAGCACTACTGCAGTATTGGATAAGTCCGGCATCAGCCTCCAGACTGCTGTAACCAGTTGAGCCGCAATTAAATATTTCTGGCTGTCTGGAAATGCCAGCCCCCCTGTGTCACCGGGCGCATAAGGGTTGATAACTTAAACCTTGATGGATTAGGACCCACAGGAAGGAAGAAAATAGCTTGTTTAGCTGTGAAAAAAAGGAAAGGGGGATCCACTGTGGCAAGTTAGAGGTACATTTTCGCATGCCTTTAATTTAGCTTTAACTCACTTAACTACTGGATCTAGGTTCAGTGATATAAAGTCTGTAGCTTCTTTAGAGACGCGTAACCCCAGATAAGTTATGTCCTCCACCCTCTGAAGCTGTAGGTCAGGTGGAGCTAGACGCCGAGCATCCGGGTCGACCACCAGCAGCTGTGACTTGGTCCAATTTACCCGTCGCCCAGGAGAACTCTGTCAGAACCCACAGAGCCCCCCCCGAAGAGAGGAGCCTGCATCGTTCAGAAATAACAGGAGGTCATCCACATACAGGGTTACCCTCTCCTCCAGCCAGGCCAACCTGGAGCCCTTTTATGTGTGGCGAGATGCGATGTGCCTCCGCCACTGCCTCCATGGCTATCACAAACAATGGGAGAAAGGGCAGCCCTGCCTGGTACCCCTGAATAGGAAAAATGGAGAGGACACCAGACCACCCAATCTAATGGCTGCCTGTGGGGATCGATACATTGTCTATAGCTATTTAATGAACAGCAAGGGGAATCCCATCCACCTGAGAATCTCCCACAGGAAGGACCACTCTATAGAATCAAACGTCTTCTCTATGTCTAGAGAGGCGATCACTCTAGTGCCTATATTCTCATGTTGGCTATGTAAGTTAGTGTGGAGCCTGCAGAGATTAATGTCTGTGGATTTATGGGCCATGAACCCAGTTTGGTCCGGATCAATAATTGAGGGTAATAAGGAATTCAGTCTATGCGTAAGGAGTTTAGACAATATCTTAAAAGCTATATTAAGCAATGCTATGGGCCTGTACGAGGCACATAATTTGGGGTCCTTGTGGGGTTTCAGTATTAGGATGATGTGTGCCTCCTCCATCGTAGGTGGCAAGGCACCCTCTTGTAAGCAGTGAGTGTATAAGGAAGCAAGGATAGGAGCTAACATGTCTGCATGAGTTCTATAGAATTCAACAGGCGAGCCATCAGGGCCCGGGGCCTTCCCGACAGCCAGGGAATGAATAATGGAGTGGACCTCCTCTGCTGTAATAGGTTCGACCAACTGGGATTGTCAACTGTGTCCGACAGCCACCCCAGAGCCAAAGGGTCTAGTAGTGACTTTAGGGCATCTGAACTCATATCAGGTGATATCGTGGTGGTGTACAGTTGTTGATAAAAAAAAATTAAATTCCTGCAGAATAGCTTCCAGGGAGGAGACTGTTTCTTCCGTGGGGGTTAGGATTTCAGGGACTATTGTTAAAGGGGTATCATGCTGAGACAGCATTGCCAGCAATCTGCCGTTCCTATCCCCCTGTTCAAAGACCCACTGTTTAGAGTAGTATTGATATAAATGCGTGACCCCAGTTAAATGTAAATTGAGGGCTCTCCTAGTGGCCTGCAATATGTCAAAATTTTCGGTAGAGGGATCAGCCCCATATTTTCAATTTGTTTTTCTAGGCGGGTGGAGTTGGTATCTTGGTGTATCTTCACTGCTTTTATTGCCAACTTACATGTGTCCCATACTATAGAGGGGGAGGAGGTCCCCGAGTTGATCTTCCAATAATCTCGCAAAACTTGAGGGGTCTACTCTGAGATCTCTTCATGAGAGATCCAGTGAGCGCCAAGGCGTCACATAGATCCACTACGGCTGACATGGGTCCTCAGTTTAACCTCTAGAGGGTAGTGATCCGACAGCCCGCTGGGAAGATATGAAGCTGCCTCAATATCCATCAACATGGAGGGGTTGGCAAAAGCATATCCTGGAAGACGTTTTATATGAGGTGGAGAAACAGGAGTAGGCCCTGGCTGTGGGGTGTTTCCTCCTCCACACCTCTGTGACCCCAGTGGATAATGCCCAGTCTGCCAAGCCCCCAGATTGTGACTTGGGCGGTGTGGGTCTATCCAGGTCAGGGGAGAGAACACTATTAAAATCACCCAGGAGTAAAACCTTTGCTGGACAGTAGGGGGTTATTATTTCCAGAATGGTATATAACACCTCTGGCTTATAGGGAGGTGGAATGTAAATACCTGCTATAACATAACGTTGCTGCCACAATGACAACACCACAAGCACGTATCTGCCCTGGAAGTCTGTGTAAACCGCCTCTACTGTACAGGGTAGAGCTTTGTGTATCAGCAACGAGACCCCCCTGGCATAAGAAGAGTAAGACGCATGGAACATCTTTTGTACCCACGTATTTTCAAAGCTAACAGCTTACCACCTATTAGATGTGTTTCCTGTAGGATTAAGATATGTGGATTATACTTTTTGAGATGGTGAAATAGGAGTGCTCTCTTGAATTTGGAATTGAGGCCTCTCACATTACAAGATATCACTAAAATTGTGTCTCAATTACATGACGCCATGTTTGTTGTAATAAGCAATGATTGACAGGGGAATCGAGACTGAACCAGTCTCCATCAAATAGGCAGTAAAGCAGCATGAGACTACGTGTAGAAGCATATTGAGATTTAGTGCATACAAAACTCTACAAAAAACTAAACAAACCATATCCACTTACTTGGTGCCTATCCTACCGGTACCCGACTGCCCCCAAAAACAGATGAGGGGAGGCGGGAAAGGGTTTTTACCTACAACTGAACTTAACATTGTTCATCTAATACAACTGAAAACACTCAATATCTGTGAGCATCAGTGGGGTGCAGCTCACCCACCACTGCACAACTCCACGGACCTAAAAACACAGGTCCCAGGGGGGAGCCTGGGGAACAAGGAAGTAGGGTGGAGGTCCAGTTCACGTGGTGGTGGAAGTGTTCAGATAGGGGCTAAGTCATCCTTGAGGTGGATCTTATAAGGGGGGGCGATCACTGGTCTAAGCAGTAGGATAAAAAGAAAAAAAAAGAAGCAAATAAAATCACCACCCATGCTCCATCTGTATGGACCGTTATTAGCTGGTTCACAGTAGTAAGGTAGAGCAAAATAGAAAGCAAATCATAAAAGTTGTAGGATATAGGACTCCAGCAAGGGGGAAGTGTAAGTTCTGGCAGCCACATTGTAGGATCCCTTGTGAAGGCAATGCTGATAAACATAACAATAAATTCTTATACTTGCAATTAAGGGGTATCCAAGTAACAATAGAGACGATGTGCAGTCGCCACAGCTTCAGCGGCCATGTAGCCAGGAGTCTCTGGAGAGTAGTCTGGGAATAACAGGATTTTGGCGCCTTCGTATTGGAGATCTCATTTCTGTCTGGCAGCTGAAAGGATCCTATCTCTGTCACGGTAATTGAGCAGCCGTAGGAGGAATGTTCGTGTGGGCGCCAGTGGGTTTGGAGGGGTGGGGGGAACCCTGTGGGCCCTCTCCACCACATAGGTGGGCGGCATGTCTGGGAGATCCAGCAGCTTGGCCAGGAACAACTCAACAAACTCTGCAGGCTTAGGGCCCTCCGCTCTCTCCGGGAGGCCCAAAATGCAGATGTTGTTCCTCCTGAGTATATTCTCTGTGTCAATAACCTTCTCTTGCAGTGCCTTTACCTGCACTTGGAGGGCATGTAGTCCTCTAGTGTCTGCTCTGCTTGAGAAGTTTAGTAACATTTTAAGGGCAAGCAGTGCGGGGGGGGGAATAAAAATGTAACTCAACTGTACCCACCCCCCCAACTGCTCCCCCTTAAAATGTTACTAAACCTAAAAGTGTTTTTTTACCTTGATGCATTGTTTGCATTAAGGTAAAAAATGTTTTAAATTTCCCTGTGCCCCCCTTCCCCTGTGTGAAGCGTAAGAGAGGGCAGAAGAGATCAGCACTGTCAATGGCTGCATCTGTTCTCCCCTTACTTCCTCTTCACACAGCATTCAAGAAGCAGCAGGAGCCATTGGCATCAAATGCAGTGAAGCGGAAATGGGGGGGCAGAGCGGGTCTAAGTCCCGTTGTGTAAGTCTATACGTCTGGACATAAGAAGAAGAGGAGGAGCCAAGATCGCTGCCGGGGACCCCAGAAGAGGAGGATTGGGGCCACTCTGTGCAATACCTCTGCACAGAGCAGGTAAGTATAACATGTTTGTTATTTTAAAGTTTTCACAGAGCCTAATTTTTTTCCACATTTTCTTATTTTACAGCCTTATTCCAATATGGATTAAATTCATTATTGAATTTATTGAATTAAAGAAGTTTGTTTGAAATCTTTGCAAATGTATTAAAAATGAAAAAAAATCACATGTACATAAGTATTCGCAGGCTTTGTCATGACACTTAAAATTGAGCTCAGGTGCATTCTTTTCCACTGCTCATCCTTGAGATGTTTCTACAACTTGATTGGAGTCCACCTTCCTAGAGCAGGCCACCCGGCCAAACTGAACGATCAGGGCAGAAGGGCCTTAGTCAGGGAGGTGGCCAAGAACCCGATGGACAGAGCTCCAGCATTTCTCTGTGGAGAGAGGGAACCTTCCAGAAGAACAACCATCTCTGCAACACTCCACCAATAAGGCCTGTATGATAGAGTGGCCAGACATAAGCCACTCCTCAGTAAAAGGCATATGGCAGCCCACCTGGAGTTTGCCAAAAGGCACTTGAAGGACTCTCAGACCATGAGAAACAAAATTCTCTGGTCTTATTAAACAAAGATTCAACTCTTTGGCCTGAATGGCAGGCATCATATCTGGAGTAAACTGTGCACCGCTCATCACGTGGCCAATACCATCCCTACAGTGAAGCATGGCGGTGACAGCATCATACTGTGGGGGTGTTTTTCAGTGGCAGGAACTGGGAGACTAGTCAGGATCGAGGAAAAGATGAATGCAGCAATGAACAGAGACATCCTTGACGAAAATCTGCTCCAGAGCATTCTGGACCTCAGACTGGGGTGAAGGTTAATCTTCCAAAAACAACCCTAAGCACACAGCCAAGATAACAAAGGAGTGGCTACAGGACAACTCTGTGAATGTCCTTGAGTGGCCCAGCCAGAGCCCAGACTTGAACCCGATTGAACATCTCTGGAGAGATCTGAAAATGGCTGTGCACCAACTCTCCCCATCCAACCTGATGGGCTTGAGAGGCCCTGCAA
>BLSH010137468.1:238343-253713 GCA_018402905.1 Glandirana rugosa
CAGGACCCCCCATCTCCCCCTACTAAGCACCAGGAGCCCCTATCTCCCCCACTAAGCACCAGGGCCCCAAAATTAAATTGTAAAAAAATAAATATATAAATAAAATAATAAGAACTACTGACATCATCCACTGCCTTACTGAAACCATCCTGCAAATACTACCCACTGCCGTACACTCCACACCCCTCTCCCTGCACATACTACCCACCGCCATACAGTCCGCACTCCTCTCCCTGCACATTTCACCCACCGCCATACACTCCATACTCCTCTCCATGCACATACTACCCACCACAATACACTCCACACCCCTCCACCTACACATACTACCCACTGCTGTACACTCCGCACTCCTCTCCTGCACATACTACCTACCGCCATAGACCCCATCCTCCTCTCCTGCACATATTACCCGCCACCGTACACTCCACACTGTGCATTTCCTATTTAACATTACCATATTCTGCACTATGCAAGTCATCTCAGACTCTATTTAACCACACCCTTTTAAGCCACGCCCAATATTTAGTGCAATTTAAACCATGCCTACTTCCCACCATGCCCTACGCGCACCTCATTTCTTTATTTATCGATGCCTGGGGCCCACTCTTGATCTTGCACATGGGCCCGCTCATTTCATGATAAGCCCCTGCAGTCAGGGCTGATAAATATCATGGTTTGTAAACTCTATAACTTTCTAAATAATATACATATATTTGTTTTTTTTACAAAAAAAGTTAACAGAATAGATTTAGCCTAAATTTATGAAAAAAGCTTGTATATTTGCAAAGCTGCATAACAGAAACTAAAGGAAAGGTTTTTTTTAGTCTTTTTTTCTTCATATAACAAAAAGCAAAAATCACGGTGGTGATTAAATACCACCAAAAGCATTATTTATCTGTATGAGTAATTGTCAGTCAAAGTATCACAGTGCTGAAAATGGCCGCAACAGGAAGGGGGGTTTCAAGTAGTTAAAGTAAGAACATCTAAATGTAGGGAGAAGTGATCTTTGAAGCATCAAAAATTTGTTTATACTCCCCAAATGACTTAACTTTTCTAAGTGCAGGGGTGCTAGTATGAATGAGGGCTTACAGTCCACTGACTTAAACATCACTGAAAATCTGTGAGATCTAAACATGCTGTACACACAACAAAGCCCAAGAATAGTTTGACATTCGAAGTGAATACTGACTAAACATTGACTCGTCAAGCTGTCGATACTTTTGGACATATGGCATATGTCATAGCTATCATTTTCTTTATCCATCTGATTTAAAGGTCATAAAAAATTAAATTGTACATTAGTGTTTGCAAACATGTTTTTTTAACACATAGTTTCCTGCAGTAGTTATTTACTACTTTTCACTTATAAAATGACCTGAATATGCCAGGGATATTCAAACTTTAGAATGCAAGAGGTTTTTTATATGTTAGAGTGTAGATAATATAAGTATTGGTTTTGACATATAAAGTCCATGACTGCTGCTGTTTTGTGAGCCACCAGACCCCTTCCTCTTTTTGTATAATCTTTATTTATGAAAAACGTCACACTGGAAACATAGTAAAAACCTCTGGAAAAACAAGGACAGTACTGCAAAGGTCAATTCTGTGCAAAGACAAAACATCAACAATATGCTCAGAGTATTGACATGGGATCAATAAAGTGCTTAAATTGACCCCTAGGTTGTGTGAAAGTTATTCCTTTCCAGATAATTGGCATGTGATTGTAAATGTAGCATGGCAGAGAGAATCATAGCATCCAGTACAGGATATGGTTAGAGTGGGGTGATAAAGATAGAGGTGGTGGATGAGGAAAAAAGGAGGTCAGCTTTCTCCTGTTCAGATTTGTCTATCTGCACATAGCCAACCTGTCAAGAAGATGTCTTTATGTGGTTTGCAAAGGATTTTTGTTGTGCAACAGTGCTTCATACTCAGGAGTGGTAGAAAATTAATTCCAATAAAACATGTTCTCCAGAATTCATTAGGAGCCCCTCAATTGGAATAAATAAGGTCTTCTATGCCTTTGCAATCATTCATTTCGGCTATTCATAGAGCAATGAAGGGTAAGCAGTGTTATCTCCAGAGTTCTATTAACGCAGCTTTTGGTTGCATTAATCAGGTGTGCTGAAACTATTTTTTTTAGTTTTCGTTGATATGGTATTGTGTTGTAAATGGAAGAAGCCCGGGTTGTTCGGTACCCGGAGGTCTGTAAATTGTTGATTGAAGTGCTGAATCTCTACTTAAAACAATTTAAATGAATCTCAAGACCAAAAGATTTGCAGGCTGTCTCCAAGAGCCTATCTGCATCTCCAACACATGTCCAGGTTGTGGGGAAGTGCCTGAGATAACTTTTAACAACATGTAAGAAGTTTAAACCTCTATTCATGGTATTTTATGCAAATAGTTGTTTTATGTGTATAATAAAGAATTTTGTCTTTTTTTGTCCTATATGTCTTGTTTCCTTTTATTATGAATGTAGGTGTAAAGTTTTTTAGTGGGAAGTTAAGAAAAGTGTACTTTATAGAGATAGAATGTTCAATTTTAAGTTATATTGAATTTTTTGACTATATTACCAGTGTTTTGGACCAGGTTGGTGCTGTGGGTATAGCGTATCTTGATTTCAGCAAGGCATTTGATACAGTTCCACATAATGATCTAATACAAACGTTGTACAAGCTAGGATTTAACCCTTGGGTGGTTCAGTGGATATGCAGTTGGCTAAAGGATAGATCCCAGAGTGTGGTTGTAAATGGGGTTCAATCAGAGCAGAGACCAGTCACTAGTGGGGTACCACAAGGCTCTGTACTGGGTCCTGTTATATTTAACCTTTATGTAAGTGATATAACTAAAAGGTTTGTTGGGCAAGGTATGTCTCTTTGCTGATGATACAAAGGTGTGTAATAGGGTTGATATCCTGGAGGTGTCTGTAACATGGAACATGATTTGGCATTGCTGGAAAATTGGTCAAAGCAGTGAAGACTGCAGTTCAATATTTCTAAATGTAAAATAATGCATCTAGGGAAAAAGAATCCCCTTAGAGAGTACAGCATTGGGGGGTACAGTGTTAGCCAGCACTGCAGAAGAAAAAGATTTGGGGGTGCTTATTTCAGATGATTGCAAAATTAACAAACAGTGTGACCAAGCAGTGGAAAAAGCAAATAGAATTCTGGGATGTATCAGTAGAGGGATCACCAGCAGGAGGAAGGAGGTTCTGATTCCTCTATATAGATCTTTAGTGAGACCTCACTTAGAATACTGTGTCCAGTTCTGGAGACCTCACTTACAAAAAGATATTGATAAGATAGAACAAGTTCAGAGACGGGTAACAAAAATGGTGAAAGGTCTGGGAGGTAAAACATATCAAGAGCGACTTCAGGAACTTAATATGTACAGTCTGAAGGAAAGAAGGGAGAGGGGAGACATGATTGAAACCTTTAAATACATCAAGGGGGTGAATAAGGTTCAGGAGGGCAGTCTTTTCAATGTGAAACCAAAATAAAGAACACGGGGACATGACCTCAAACTAACTGGAGGGAAGTTCAAAACTAATCTAGAAAGTATTATTTTACTGAAAGGGTGGTTGATGATTGGAATAAACTACCAACAGAGGTAGTGAGACAGTCAACAGTAAATTGCTTCAAACATGCTTGGGATAAACATAAATCTATAGTCAGACAACAAGGTTAATGTGAAATAAAAATAAACAAATAAATAAATAAAAAAGGGCAGACTCGATGGACTACTCAGTCTTTTTCTGCCGTCACTTTTCTATGTCAAAGGCATTGGTAGTATCCAATGAGAGGACAGCTCTGTTATGGTTGTAAACAATTGAAGATACTATTACCACATATCGACAACACATCAAGCACTCTGGAATCTACTTTACCATTATATTAGGTCTCATGTCCAATATTGTGTAGTGCCAATCGTTGCTGAAGTGGTATTTCATTATACTTAAGGCAGTATATAAGCATGCTAAGAAGCTCATTGTTTGTTATTTGTTTTAAACATTGTAATAACATTTTCTAAATTTTAAATGTGTACGGGTGTGCCTAAAAAGTCCATATTTGAGTTCTTTTTTAATATATGGTTATACACCGGTATTTGAACATTCAAAAACAACTTCCTAATACTAATAGTGGTGGATCTTGCAGGCACAAAAACCTGATTGATCGCTGTGTAACAGTTTGGTAATCACCCTTGCCAACCTTGTGGCTTATATACAGGCCAACAATTTGACATCTGTATTTAGCAAGATTGGCCTGTAAGAATCTGGTAGAAGCTTGTCTTTCCCTGGTTTAAAGAGAAGAATGATAATAACCTTATTCATAGAGGGGGGTAGATGTCCCATTTTGCCTGCCTGGAATGTTTTTAAGAGTTCAGAGAGGAGTGTTTGATCATACGTTTATATACTTCTGATGGTAAACTATCTGTGCCTGGTACCATACTATTAGGGGCATTAGCTAGTGCCATTGCAATTTCCTTAAGGCTCCTTTCACACTGGGGCGGTGCGCTTGAAGGACGTTACAAAAGGTCCTGCAAGCGGCATCTTTGGAGCGTAGAGGGGAGCGGTGTATATACCGCTCCTTTATCGCCCCTGCGGTATATATACCGACTCGGTAGCGCTGAGCTCCGGCACCTTTAACCCCGTTTTAACCCCTTGTGGGGGGTTAAAAGCGCCGCGCTCCCTCCTGCATAGCGGAGTCATATCGCTGGTAAAACTCTGCTAAAACTAGCTACTGGCTACCACTGCAGTGTGAAAGTAGCCTAAGTGTGATTGGGGAATTCAGTGTTGCGAAAAATTTGTATAATTTTTGTATGAGCAGGTCTGATAGTTCACCCGGGATTAGAAACTGGAGATGTGGGAGATATGCTGTTGAACTTTCAGCTTTTTAGCTAGCAGATGGCCTGTATTTTCTTGCTCCTTGAATTATTTTTGTTGCAGAAAAAATCTTTTTCTCGGCAGCATTGAGAGCCTTAGACCCACACTATTTTTGTGCCTCTATCCATTTACCCTTTGTAGTTGGGGTTGTTTACATATGCAGCTGCAGATCGCAGCTCTTGCACCAAGAACTCCTTCCAGGCCTTAGAGTTACGTTTATTGGAGAAGATATCTTTTTATAAATAAACCTCCTAATTAGTTGTTAAGAGTATCCCAGGTGGCTACTATGGAAGCGGTATTAGCTTTTACCTCTAGGAAGGCTAACAACGCCTCTCAAATTTAGTCATTTACTGGGAACAAGGACAGCCAGAAAGGATGAATCATTCATAACGTGTGTTTTAAATGGTGAGTGATTTCACAGATGTCTGGGTGCATAGCTAGAGGCAACTGCCACAGGAAAATGAGCTGAATTGCCTAGTCCCATATATATTAGAGACATACCACCATAGGAAGCAGATTAGCATGAGTAACATTTGTCAGACGTCATCTCTCAGGTCCATCTCACCAATGAGGCAGGCAAGCAAATTGTGTCATTCTAGTTTCAGAGTTAATATTACAATCAATAGGACACTGATTATCTACAGCAGGCTCTAAATAATTATTAATAATAAATAATTATTGTAGTCGCCCAGGGCAATCATTGGCATGTCCAGGTATAAAGCCATGAACTGAGCCCATCGTTTCAGGATTTTTGCAGAGAAGGGTGGAGGTACATATATATTTGCTATAATGCATAAAAAGCCCCTGAGCTTACAAAGGAGAAATACATATTTGCCATTCTCATAAATCTGTTCTTGTATACGCGAGAACTCTATCATATGTTAGATCAGAATACTAAAAAAAAGAAAAAGAGGGGTAAGTAGAATGATACTGAATTCTGAACAAGCGTTACCAAAGCCAATGTACCAATTCCGATTTCAGATGTGTCTTTTGCAAGGGCACCACAGAGGGTGCATAACATTTTATGGTATGAAATATCACAAAACATTTGTTTTTTGTCTCCCAAACCCTGTATATTCCATAATAGTATGGCATAGCTCTTACTCATTGTGTCCTCCTGTCCTATATTGTATTAGCAGTAGAGGCCTACCAAGATAAGGTGCACAGTTGGACTAATTTTCCACCATTATGACACTGTGTTGGCACAAAGTCCAGTGTTGTATATCCTTCTTCAGAGAGGGTTTGATGTATATGAAACTGACAGGCAGGTACAGTGCATTGTCAATGGGTGTAGGATCACCCCGCATATAAAACATTCAGGGCATGCTAACTGTAGTGTTGAAGTAGCACTATAATGGTCAACATGGCCAACAATAAGTGTCCATTTCTCTGAGCCTTAACAGAAATTGTCCTCTCAGGACCATTCACATGGGGGACAAATGTGGTTCAACTGCCAGTGCCTGTTTGCAGGTAAAGTTTGAAACAAAGTAAACCTTTAAAACTGTTATGTATTCCATAGGTATATGACCACTTTTTAAGAGTGAATTTGGCTTGACACCTCCCATTCAGATAACTGAAACCTTTACCCTCTCTTTAAGCACTTTTTAAGCCAGTATATTGCTGTAGAGGGACTGTTGAAAAAATGCGTATCGCCCTGTGCAACTACTATGAGATTGGCCTGCTACAACATGGCAAGAGTCAGAAGATGTTTTTTAACATCCAGAAACTGCACTCTCTGCCTCTGTATATCAGCCGAAAAGTCTGGAAACAGTGATATTTTAGCATTATCCACCGCCATACATTTATGGGTTCCAGCATTTGTCAGGATAGCATTTCTGCCTCTATAATTCAGCAAGTGAAACAGAAATGGTGTTGGGAGGGAAACCGGAGGAAGTCTCATCGGGACCCTGTGAGCGCTTTCTACGGCAAACACGGGTGATAAAGAGTCCTTTCCAAATGTGTTAAGGAGCCCAGCTTCTATAAAAGCAACTAGGTTCTTTCCCTCCACTCTCTGGCGTATACCCACAGCTCTAATATTGTTTCTGTTTAGCCTATTCTCCATGTCTTCCAGCCTGGCTGCATGCCCAGTAGAGATAGTGTGTATGTATCTCAAATCACAGCTGCAACTTATTCTGTAAGGTGCTGAGCCGCTTTTTCACCACAGCAATGTGGTTCCTCAGCTTATGCATGTCCTGTTGGACCAGTGATAATTCCATTTTCATAGCCTTTACTTCACTAGCAAGGTCTGTAATTGAGATGTTGCATGAGGTAAATATCTTGAGGATTTCTCTTAAGTTAAGCTCTGGGGTTAAAAGATAAGCAGTAGCTGCAGATAAGGCACATGGCTTGGAAGTCTGTGTACTCACTGTGCTCTCCTGGGAAGAATCCTCCACCTCCTCCTCCCAGTCATCAGTACTCTTTGGTGGCGCATTGTCACCCTGCTGTTGAATGTTGTCCTCCTAGACCGATTTGCCAGCTGTATCTTTAGCAGGGGCTTTGGCAATGAGATTCTGTGCTGCCTCCTTGTACTGCTCCTTTTTTGTTTGAGGTTGGAGGGCGTTATCTTGGGCAGCCTGATTCAACAGGTTGTGGGTGTTCTTTGTACAGTTGGACTGTTTTGGGAGGCTGGGAAAAGGATCAGCACATAGCTCTTCATTTGGGCTGTCTCACAAGAGGAAGAGAAATGCTGACTATGACCCTAAGAACACCATTCCTACAGTCAAGCAGGGAGGTGGAAACATTATGTTTTGGGGCTGTTTCCCTGCTAAAGATACAAACCACCTTTGCCACATTGAGTACATGTATTGTAAAATCTTGGATGAGAACCTTCCCAGACAAAACACTGAAGATGAGTCTTTCAGCATGACAATGACCCAAAACATACCGCCAAGGCAACAAAGGAGTGGCTTAAGAAGAAGCACATTAAGGTCATGGAGTGGCCTAGCCAGTCTCCAGACCTTAATCCTATAGAAAATTTATGGAGGGGGCTGAAACTTAGAGTTGCCAAGCGACAGCCAAGAAACCTTATGGATGTAGAGAAGATCTGTAAAAAAGAGTGGACCAAAATCCCTCCTGAAATGTGTGCAAACCTGGTAACTAACTACAAGAAACGTCTTACCTCTGTGCTTGCTAACACGGTTTTCTCCACCAAGTACTAAGTAATTTTAATCACTGAACTGCAACTCAATTTATAACATTTGTATCATGTGTTTTCTTCTGGATTTGTGGTTGATATTCTGTCTCTATAATTTAAAATACACCTATGATAAAAACTATAGACCCTTCATTTCTTCGTAAGTGGGCAAACTTACAAAATCTGCAGGGGATCAAATAATTATTTTCCCCACTGTATATCTCTAAATATATATTTTAAAAATCACTGGCTTATTTCTAAGAACTGTCTTCACTGAGGTTGCCAGCCAGAATGTGGCAGCTATGCTGTCAGATTGCACCCCTCCCAGCGATTTTCCATCCCACAGGACAACAGTCTAAGTGCCAAGACACTGAGAGTAATCATCACTGGAGCAGGTTAAATGAGCAATTAAACCTTTACACACAAATACGTTAGGCACCCTGCATCTTAACAGAAACATGCCTACTTTACAACAACTGCTGTTGTAGTTCTGATCTTGAAATGTCTGTATCACTCACTGCCACTCTCGGACAGGAATGTAACAGAGTTTTACACTATGGTAATTCTTAATAGAGCGAAAATTCTTTAATTTCTAATTAGAGCATTTCCAGATCCAATTTAACAGTTTTTTTTAAATATTGTTTTAAAGGAAAGAAAATTAAACAGTGAAGAAAATACTAAATACAGATGTTTCTGAAAAGATATTATAAAACTAACATAAACAACGGTAAAATAAAAATAAAAAATACTTAAAGCAGAGTTCCGCCCGGACGAAAGAAAAAGTTAAAAGTCAGCAGTGACAAATACTGTAGCTGCTGACTTTTAATATAAAGACACCTACCTGTCCAGGGAGCCCGCAATGTCAGCACCTGAATCTGATCAATCCCTCGGCTCCGGTGCAGGCACCGACATTCTAACTAAGGTCCCAATGATCCCTGCTGTCTTCTCGGACCTGTATGTCTCCCAGAAGGCAGCGGGGGGTGGGCAGACATTGCGTAGAGCACTGCATTTATGCATCGATCTTTCCCCGGAAGTGGGAGCGAATACCTGATTTTGACAGGTATACACTCCCCCCTGAAAGGTGCCAAATGTGGCACTGGGGGGGGGGGGGGAGGAATACGACCAGTGGAAGTTTCATTTTAGGGTGCAACTCTGCTTTAAAGTGGATGTAAATGCTCACATATACCCAGTGAAGTGAATAGCCTCAGATGATACACAGAGATGAAACAAATCTACCTATATAAGTTTTACTTGCATATCTGCTGTCTTCAACTGTATATATCCCTTAGAAAGTGCTGTTCGTGTTAGGATTTTTTCTCTTCCTGATTAGCATTGTATGAAGCCTGGGCATACAGCCAAAACAACTGATTGGAGGAAAGGCACACATCCCATTTCTTCATAGGTAGAGACTCTAAGTTCTCTTCTTTGTTTAGTTCAGGGCACTGCTAATATATTTATAGCTCCCTCCCCAACACCAAGTGCCAAGACACTGAGAGTAATCATCACTGGAGCAGGTTAAATGAGCAATTAACCCTTTAAACACAAATACGTTAGGCACCCTGCATCTTAACAGAAACGTGCCTACTTTACAACAACTGCTGTTGTAGTTCTGACCTTGAAATGTCTGTATCACTCACTGCCATTCTCGGACAGGAATGTAACAGAGTTTTACACTATGGTAGTTCTTAATAGAGGGAAAATTCTTTAATTTCTAATTAGAGCATTTCCAGATCCAATTTAACAATTTTGTTTTAATATTGTTTTAAAGGAAAGAAAATTAACAGTGCAGAAAATACTAAATACAGAAGTTTCTGAAAAAATATTATAAAACTAACATAAACAACGGTAAAATAAAAATAAAAAATACTTAAAGCAGAGTTCCGTCTGCTTTAAAGTGGATGTAAACGCTCACATATACCCAGTGAAGTGAATAGCCTCAGATGATACACAGAGATTAAACAAATCTCCCTATTTAAGTTTTACTTGCATATCTGCTGTCTTCAACTGTATATATTCTTTAGAAAGTGCTGTTCATGTTAGGATTTTTTTCTCTTCCTGATTAGCATTGTATGATGCCTGGGCAAACAGCCAAGACAACTGAGTGGAGGAAAGGCACACATCCCATCTCTTCATAGGTAGAGACTCTCAGTTCTCTTCTTTGTTTAGTTCAGGGCACTGCTAATATATGTATAGCTCCCTCCCCAACACCAAACTTCGGCTGCTTTTACCATATGTGACAGAGAACTTGTCAGGCTCATAACAGAGGAACTGAACAAAAGACAGCTACGGGACTTAGTGCTTTGAAGAGAGATAATAAAACGCTGCAGATCTATATGCCCAGATCAAATTTCATGAATTGGGTTTACATCCACTTTAAGTGGTATTCTGCCTGGTCTTTGATTTAATTTAGTGCAGAGCTCGATTTCAGTTCAGCCTGATGTAGCAGAGTCACTGGCCCTCATAAATGACTCTTAGCATTCCTTATAGTTTCAATGATAAAATGAGAGATGTAGCTGCCAAATGCAACAGCTTTTTGTTATTCATGTAGAGGGTGCTGCAGAACTAACTCTATCTAACTCTAACTCTATCCAATCAAATGGTCTGAAAGGTGTGGTAGAGAGGTGTTGGAGAGTATTTTATTATGCTCAGCAGATACACCATTAAAGGCAACTATCCTAAATATATCCATATTTTCATACAGCAAGGTTTCATAATCTGACAATCAACATATTATTAAAGTGGTTGTCAAGTCATGACAGCCACTTTAAACTACAGGTAAGCCTACAATAAGGCTTACCTGTAGGTTCAGGAAATATCTCCTGAACCTGTACGGTTTAGGAGATATCTCCTGTATCTCGACGTCATCGGCACATGCGCACTGAAGAATCGGCACCGTGGGTAGCCCAGGGCGCCATTTCTGCTTTATTCATGCCGTAAATGACTGCTCCCATGCGCATGTGCGGGAGTGACATCAGCGCGGCTCAGCCAATCACATTGCTGGAGCCCGCACTGCAATTGGACGGAACTGCAGACCGAAGAGTGATGTCGCCGGTCACAGTGGTGTGCCGAGACCGCTGCAACAGCTTCGTTCCGAGGTAAGTGTTTCATAATGTACAAAATGGAAATAAGAAAATCCCGCGCTAATAAGACCTCTTGAGTGGCAAACGACCAAATGGGCGAAGGTAATTATGCCGATGTATGCAGCCCTCCTCGGACGGGGAAATCCGAAAGTAACTAAAAAACAAGAAAAAAGGAAGGCGCACGCACCTAGTGCATTACCAAAAAAAGTTTTATTAAAATAAATGACAAGAGAGGGTACTCACAAAAAGTCAGGAGTTGAGACGTAGTGAATGCACAACCTGTGCAGGCTGTGACAGAGTGAAAGCTGACGCGTTTCGGGGGCGCACCCCCTTCCTCAGAGCTTAAAGCTCCACAGCTTGGCCACACTGGTCCAAAATTCACCTGGCAGATTACTTAGTTTGTTAAATGAGCCCTAAAGCAAAGAGGCTATGCTATGAATTTGAAACTTCAGTGTGTGATGATCTGACAGACTGTGTTTTTGCTGTTTTCTTTGTGAAAAGTACTTGGCGGGTTCATCCACCTGACTGTAAATTGTTGGAACTGAGTGAAAGTTATAAAAAAATAAGCAGGACTTTGTGTATGTATGTATGTGTATTGTGGCATTATGAAAGGCGAGGTGATCGATGGATGTTATGTTTCACCTCGCATGTGTTCATTTGCAGGAAGCTAAGGTGGAATCCAGTCTGGGTTTTCTCTAGCCTGGGACTCAGGATCCATCAAACCTGAGAGAGCTTGAACTGAAGTTTGCTTTATGACTGAAACAAAAGGTTTGCATTGTCTTTGTTTTGTGGGTGACTGGGAAAAGACTTTCACCGCTCAGTTAGGAAAACTGGAAATGTTTAGTAACAGCCAGGATGGTAAGGATTTATTTTCTGTTTTGTTTGTTTTATTTTCATGCAACCTTTTAAAATAAAACTGGCTACAATCAGCTTTTTAAGCGGAGTTACACCCAAAAGTTGAACTTCCACTTTAAGTGTTGGTGACCCCCTGAACATGCCACAATTGGCTTGGCATGCCATGTTTTGGGAGGAGGAGGACAGGGACCCTGTTTTCCCTGGGTCCTAGGTCCCACTTCCTGTCCTGGCGCTGTGGAGCCAGGAGGTAGTTCACCTTCCCCCCTCCCACCCGGCGATCTTCTGGGACACGTCCCAGAAGATGCACTGGCCATTCACAGTGTGCAGTGCGACTCGCGCATGCGCAGTGCTCGTCTGGCTTTGAAGCCAAAGCTGGGCGCCCACACTTGTGTTGCGGGCGCCATCGAGGGGAGGGGGAGAAGAGCGAAGTGCCAGGCAGCTGGGGCCTGGGACAGGTGAGTGTTTAATTATTAAAAGTCAGCCAGGTCTCGAGTCCTGCGGGAACGCATGGGAACAGAGTTCCTGCACATTTTCCACAGCAGGAACTCCGTTCCCATTAGCAGCCGCGTCCCGCAGGACTGCCAGTGGCTTACCGGGGGGGGGGGTAGAGCGGCGGGACTCCCAATCCTGTCCACTATTAAGCTAATCCCCCACTGTGCAGCTCTTTAGAAAAAAAACTTTTCCCCTGTGTTCAGCTGGCGCCGGGGAACAGAAAGCAGACTATTTCTTCTTTTTCGGCTTTAGGCGGATTAATCCGCCACAGCGCTCCTGGCCGGCTCCAGTGTAATGATATAGCAGAGGCCAGCTTTGTGTGTAGCACGCTGCAGCGGATTAATCTGCCTAAAGCGTAAAAAGAAGAAATAGTCCGCTTACTGTCCCCCGGCACCAGCTGAACACAGGGGACCCGGAAAAGTTTTTTTCTAAAGAGCTGCACAGCAGGGGATTAGCTTATTAGTGGACAGTAAAGAGAGAAATACTGCGCTCCTAATTAAACAAGATAACACGTGCAACAGCTACTAGCACACCAATAGACAAATTGGAACCAGATGCAATATATAATAAAGTGCAGCGCTAAAAAATATAATAAATGAAAATGCTATGTGTAACAATCCATTAAGGATAATTGATTCAGGAATGATATATCCTCGAAACCAAATGTTCTTAGCAAAATATAAAGTGTCCAGCGCTCACAAATAAACTAAGATTGCAGATAAATGAGTGTAAAGTGTCCAGTGCTCATATAATTTTCCAGAGAAGTTACTCTAAGACCATCACCAACCAAAGTGTGAGTATCCACCCCAGAGGACGTCTTAAGAGACAAAACGTGACGGGGTACGTCCCCCCAGGTCATTGCGGCATTATTTTGATTGAAGAGCCCTATATCTTCTACTTTGATGTAAGTGTACCATTTTTTATTAAAATCGTAATGGTTTTACACTATGGAGAGTTTTTTCTCTTTTATGGCTGATTGATACATCCTGGTGATTTACTGCTCGGGAGATCTTACAAATAAGTGTAGATTATACGCCTATTGCTGAGACGGTGTCTGCAGAGGTCTTTGAGAGGATCCAAAGCTTCATATAGAGGGACAACAACTGTCAGTTTTGCATGTTCCTTACCAAAGTCTGGTAAGCGCATCTGATTTAAGGTTGTGGATACTCACACTTTGGTTGGTGATGGTCATAGAGTACCTTCTTTAGAAAATTCTATGAGCACTGGACACTTTACACTCATTTATCTGCAATCAAGTTTATTTGTTTATTTTTGAGCACTGGACACTTTATCTTTTTCTGAGAATATTTGGTTTTGAGGATATATCATTCCTGAATCAATTATCCTTAATGGATTCTTACACATAATTCTTTAATTTGTTATATTTTTTTAGCACTGCACTTTATTATATATTGTTAGTGGACAGAATTTGGAGTATCCGCCCGCCCTACCTCCCCCCCCCAATTTCCTGCAGCCCTAGTTGCCCAGCTGGTGGTGCTCAGTGACACATCTGAGGGGGCCCCCCTGCTGCTCCCCCCATTGATGGGCACTAGTGAGGCTGCATTGATGGGCACAGGGAGGCTGTATCTATGGACACTGGTGAGGCTGAGCTGATGGGCACTGATCAGGCTGCATTGATGAGCACTGGTGAGGCTGAGCTGATGATCACTGGGGAGGCTGGATTGATGGGCACTGATGAGGCTGTATTGATGGGCACTGGAGAGGCTGCATTGATGGGCACAGATTAGGCTGCATAGATGGGTACTGATAAGGCTGTATTGATGGGCACTGGTGAGGCTGAGCTGATGGGCACTGGTGAGGCTGCATTGATGGGCATGGATTAGGCTGCATAGATGGGCACTGATAAGGCTGTATTGATGGGCACTATTGAGGCTGAGCTGATGGGCACTGACCAGGCTGCATTGATGGGCACTGACCAGGCTGAGCTGATGGGCACTGGTGAGGCTGCATAGGTGGGCACTGATAAGGCTGTATTGATGGGCACTAGTGAGGCTGAGCTGATGGGCACTTACCAAGCTGCATTGATGAGCACTGGTCAGGCTGCATTGATGGGCACTTGTGAGGCTGAGCTGATGGGCATTGGTGAGGCTGCATTGATGGGCATGGTTTAGGCTGCATAGGTGGGCACTGATAAAGCTGTATTGATGGGCACTGGTGAGGCTGAGATGATGGGCACTGACCAGGCTGCATTGATGGGCACTGGTCAGGCTGCATTGATGGGCACTGGTGAGGCTGAGCTGATGGGCACTGGTGAGGCTGCATTGATGGGCACAGGCGAGGCTGCATTGATGGGCATTGATTAGGCTGCATAGATGGACACTGATAAGGCTGTATTGATGGGTCCTGGTGAGGCTTATGGGCACTGATCAGGCTGCATTGATGGGCACTGACCAGGCCGCATTAATGGGCACTGGTCAGGCTGCATAGATGAGCACTGACTAGACTGCATTGATGGGCACTGATCAGGCTGCATAGATGGGCACTGATGAGGCTGCATTGATGGGCACTGGTAAGTCTGCATTGATGGGCACTGTTGAGGCTGAGCTAATGGGCATTGGTGAGGCTGCATTTGATTGGCACTGATCAGGCTGCATTGATGGGTACTGGTGAGGCTAAGCTGATGGGCACTGGTGAGGCTGCATTTGATGGGCACTGATCAGGCTGCATTGATGGGCACTGGTGAGGCTGAGCTATTGGGCACTGGTGAGGTTGCATTGATGGGCACTGGTGAGGCTGCATTGATGGGCGCTGGTGGGGCTGCAGTGTTGGGCACTGGTGGGGCTGCATTGATGGGCACTGGTGAGGCTGAGCTGATGGGCACTGATGAGGCTGCATTTGATGGGCACTGATAAGGCTGCATTGATGGGCACTGGTGAGGCTGTATTGATGGGCACTGGTGAGGCTGAG
>BLSH010137468.1:262985-291516 GCA_018402905.1 Glandirana rugosa
AGTGGACATGAAGGCTTATATGATGAGATGAGTCGAGAGTTCGGACTCGACTACTCGGTGAAAAGTAGTAATTAGACTGTCGAGCAGACACTACGACATCCATCCTTTTGGCGACCAACGGTGGAGGAAAGAGAGTGGGGGAGATCGAAAGGAAGAAAAAGGGGGAAAATAAATAAAAAATATCGTAAAAGAACAAAAAAAAAGAGAAGTCATGATACAAGTGACACTACGTACTCCTCTTGATACTAAACTAACCATATCGACTTAGAACCGAAGTAAGAAGTGTACTGACCCGATAATTATAAGGACCGATACGAGAGAAAGCCTTCCTGTTACTCTGTCCTTCCGAAAGAGAGCATAGCCAGGAATATTAATAGCCCAGTCATGTGAAGAATGAAGCCAAGATTCAGCTATACCAATCAAATCATAGTTCTCCTCATGCATCACAGTGAACATAGTACTGAAGAGAAAAAAAAACAAGAAAATGCTATAAAAAATAAATAAAAGGGGGAAAAAGAAGGAAAGCTAGAGGGGGTGAGAGAAAGGAGGTGGCAACCAGCGGTTTTCCTACCTACAGCATCACAGACGAGCTGTCAGATTAATGATGAAAAGTGGCTCATCAGCTCAGGCTTGAGAGCTGAGTAGAGTAGTATATTCGGAAGTACAGGTGAAATGTGTCCAATAGAACCAAGTATTCTGAAAACTCCTCCGTGTGGTTGGCTGAGGCCATTAACTCGTCCATAAGTTTAATTTTGTTGATCTTAGCACACCACAATTTGATAGGTGGGGCCGATGTTTGTTTCCAATAAGCAGGAATGCAAGCCTTTGCGGTATTTAGCAAATTAATCAATAGGGAGCGTTTATATCATTTCAAGGAGAGGAGAGCTAAATGAAGAAAAAATGTGGCTGCATCGTCAGATATACAGATATCAATAAATTTATATATCCAGTGTTTTTCCTGAGACCAGAAGGTCTGAATCTTATGGAAAGACCAGAAGATATAGAGGATGTTTCCTTCCTCCTCCAGACAACGCCAGCATAGCGGCGAACACTGTGGATAAAGCTTGTGAAGGATTTTAGGAACCCGGTACCTTCTAGATAGTATATTGTATCCCGTATTCTGAACACTGCTAGACACTGATGCCTTATGGATCATTTGTAGGATCCTGTCATATTGTTAATCAGAGAAAGTAGTGGGGAGTTAAAATTTCCACAGTGTAAAATATTTAGGAGGTGCTGAATTTGAGGGGTGAGACAGTATTCGATATGATTGAGACAGACCATGTGGAATCTCTTTAAGACAGAATTTTTCGAAATTTGTTGGAGTGGGTAAGGCTGTCACTTTTCCCCCATTATGCGTCACAAAGTGCGGTAACTGCATTGCTTTCCATAGTCGGAGGGGTGGGTTGAACATTGCTCGAATATTTTCTAGGGATCGCCATGTACCCTCTGGGAAAAATTGCAGCATTCTAAATTGATTGTCTAGGAGGGTGGAAAGAAACTATCTGAAGTCCCTGCGTAAAATTGTGATGTGTCAGGAACGGAGTCATCTCAGAGGGGTGTGCGTCTGTGAAGACCACAGATCGAAGTGATTTTACCACCGCTAGTATAACCTCGATTGTCGGGTGATGGAGGATTTGGCAGGGAAATTCCGTCAGCAACCATTAGAGGCCCCCCAGTTTACAATAACCAAAAGACTGCTCAAATTAAACCCATCTTTTAGTTGAATTCAGGGTACACCAGCTCAAGATCCATAACAAAAGTGCCGCTTTATGATACCTGATGGGGTCTGGAAGATCTATGCCTTCCCCATAATTTGGGTCTTGTAAGGAGTGGTCATTGAATTCTGTGTTGTACCCGCCCATAGGAACTTCCCAAATTCACTGCAGATCTGTCGTAAAAAATAGCTAGTAATGTAAATCGAGAAAATCTTTATGGGTTGCAGACAATTTAGACAGACTAATCTTGCTTACATGAGCGAAAATATCAGTGTGTGACATAGATACCTTAAATTCATAACCTGTTTGATAATATTGTGCTAGTTTTGTCAGTGTGACTTTGCGTTCATTAAGGATCAATCCAGGGGTAGCTCCTATATGTGAGGTGGTCTGCTGTGGCTTAGCAATAGTTGCCAACAAATGTCCAGTGTGTTCCTCCTCTTCATAGAACACCAGTTTACAGAAAAACTGTTTATTCTCTCCTTTACAGGTGGATAAATATTTTGGTGCATCCTGTGCTGCCATTCATATAGTCTCAATATGCTGATTTGGAGAGGCAACATAGTCCTGTTTTGCCTGGCTTATCTGCTGGGAAATGACTCGTCCTGTGCCCTAGTAGAGGACACAACCTTATTAATTTCTGAAATGAATAACCCTCGTGAGATTGCTTTAAAGGTGTTCCGCACAGTCAATGGTTCCTCAGTTATAGAGTTGTCAATAAAAAATAGAGCAATCATCTTTCTGATCCAATCATGAGTTTTAAGCAATGTCAACCCATAGGGGTTCAACTACCAAGGTGGTCTCTGCACTGAGGTAGGGTCATGAGCTCTAAGCGCATACTGGATTTGACTAACAAATGGGAACATGAGGGGATGGGAAGATCTATACAGGTCAATGCTCTATAAATCTTAGAGTGACAAGAAAATTGTTTATCTAAGGGGTGCAATCTTCTCCAAAGGTCTACCCATTGGACTTCCTGGATTAGTCTACTAAGTGGGGTGCTTGATCATCTATGGGGAGCTGCAAACATATTATGGGTGTCTCATGTACTGGCTAAATAATTATGGATATTTCCTACTCTAATATAAAGGGTGTCCGGTCTCCCGAGAGGAGAGAAGAGAAAAACACTGTTCTTTTTAGTCCTGGTCAATAAATTTAAATACATAAATAAAGCATTATAGTTAAGACTTTGAAATTTTGTATTTTCTTTTATTAACCCCCTCACGCCGATGTCACACAAATATCTGGCCCCACTGCACTGGGCTTTTTGCTGAGGGGCCACATATTTGTGTATCTGCCTTTGTGCTGGGACCATGCCGCACAGCACATTCCCATCACAGAGCCTGGGGTCTCACCGTAAGCCCCGCATCCTATACTAACGATCGGGACCCGGAACTCCCAATTCCAGGTCACCTGATTGTTGTGATAGCCTCTGATTGGCTATCACAGTTATTAGTCACCGTGAAGCCCACCCCCGTGTTTTCTTTCTCTGTGAATGAAGGAAAGAGAAACACTGTAGCTCTCTAGTTCCTTGCACTGAAAAAAAAACTGTATGTAAAAAAATATATAGATTAAATATTAATAAGAAAATAAAATAAAAAAAAATAACTGAATGAAGGTTTGATCTAGGTCAGTGCCAAGGATAATGTTTGGGTCAAGGTCAGGGTCAGGGTCAGTACTTTTTTTTTTTAAATGATCAGTGTCATTGTGCTTTAAGTAGGATAACAAAAAGGAATATGAGCACTATTGTTTTTGGGCTGTACTACGGGTACATACGACACCTAACATACACATGTGGGGTATCGTTGCGATCGCCAGGAGCAGGAAAATATTTTTGGGTTGTTCTTTAGTAGTAATGTATGGCAGTACTAAGAAATATACAGCTACATTTAAAAAAAAATAATATTTGATGGATGCACTAAAGTAGTTGTGATATGTACGGTTTTACTAACACATGTCAAAGTCAAAAAATTGGGCTTAGGCATTTAGATTTGTTTTACCCTTAGACACAAATCCATTTGCAAAATGATACACAGTTAGGTTTTGTGGCCTTGAGCTTGACTCCAGTATTATGTAGGTAGTTATGCTGAATGCCATAGAGAATTTCAACAATTCTTTCTTTGTCCTTCAAGCCAGTCACCTTTTAATATTACAAATCCTATTACTAGTGTCTTTCATCGGCATTCTTATCTTCTCTGGTTATTATTTCTATTTTTAGCAGAGGTACATATATTATATTTCATAGCGTGGTTACAACAGTGCTAACAGTATATGTCTGCATCTCTCTAGGATTTTTTGAATTTTTTAATTGGCTATGGTTTATAACTTAATCAGCTTTACTTCTTAGCGGTCTCGCATTTACAGGTAAACCAGTGTGTTTGCTTGAAATGTCAGGTTAGTGGGGAGATTTAGCCTAATCTCTAAAGGCAATATGTCAGGTGAAAATTCTAAAGCTAAAACACATATAATGCTTTATTTGCATTACTAACTTCAAGAAAATATTTTTTTTATTTACTATAATATGAATTAATACTAAAGGTTGAGTGAAAGCAAAGATAAATATGTCAGATCATTCAGTACAAAAACAGATCACAGCCATTTGTGTAATTTCAGAAAACATGCAAAAGCCTTGTGCAGAAAAATAGCTCAGGCAGGAAACAAGTAAGCCTCTAGAAAGCCTTTTCAGCCGGTCATTGAGTTAAAGTAATTCTAAAGGCAACACTTATATTTTCTAAAAGTGACAAACATGTCATACTTACCTGCTTTGTGCTATCATTTTGCCCAGATTGTCCTCTTCTGTGGTCCCTCACTGATGCTCCTGCCCCCTCCCCCTTGTTGAGTGCCCCCATACCAAGCCGCTTGTTATGGAGGCACTCATGCTTGCTTACTTCAGAGCCAGCTTTGTGTGTCCATTGACACACAGAGTGTGGCTCGGCCCCGTCCCCCCACTGCCTCCTCACTGACAGGGACTGACAACAGCGGGAGCCATGGGCTCTCTGCTGCCTCTCTGTCCAATGGTACTCTTGTGCACATCAATGGATCGAGATTGGGCTCAGGTAAGTATTTGGGGGGCCTGCATGCAGAAGGTTTTTTACCTTCATGCATGGAATGCATGAAGGTAAAAAAACCTTCTGCCTTTAGAACCACTTTAATATTACTGTTTTGACAGGGTGACAGGGAGAGATTACAAGCATATAACAGCACACAGACGTATTCTTGAGAAGCAAGGCTGCACTAATATGACCACATACAGGTGGAGATGCAGATTCTTACAAATGCCAATATCTGGCTGGTTTTCTTTAAAAAGGTATTTAAATGAGTTAGGTAAATGTATAAATAAATCTATTAGTTTTTTTTTGTTGAAAGCTCCCAAGCCCACCAAAACAGTAGGATTAACTAACTGACTGACAACAATACTGACTAGGGGCCTTGCAAAGACAGCATGTCCTACCCTCACATGGAGCATTTTGCCTACCCTTGCTTTTCCCAGATTAAGAACTTAGTAGTGTAGTAAAGCAACCTCCCTGCTAGAGCTGATGATCTAAACCAGGGGTAGGCAACCTTCGGCCCTCCAGCTGTTGTGGAACTACATTTCCCATGATGCATTGCAAGGCTAGTAGTTACAATTACTCCCAGAGTCCTGATGGGACTTGTAGCTCTGCAACAGCGGAGGGCCGCAGGTTGCCTACCCATGATCTAAACAGTCCACAAAGTCAACAAGTTGACTTGCAGGAGTTCATAAAGACACGTGTGCATGGAGAAACACGTTTGCAAAAAATATAATATAAAGAATTCCTATGTAGTGTTGCTGCTGACATTTTTCACCTTGGCATTAGTTACTTTGCATCCCACCTTCAATTTTTACATTATCAGTGGATGTGGCACTGGAATTGTCTGTGTTTTTTCGTCAGCCTCCACCTCAGTTTCTCACTGAAATCTTGATCCCCGAATGTAACTGATTACACCACCAATATGCATTCTTTACTTTTTGCTTAATATACGCTTGCTCTCAGTACCCTGACAAAGACGGTAAAGATGTGACTACACCTTTCACGCACATTGGTGGTGCAAGTTCAAATGAAGGTCTATTTTTGAAAAGCATCCATGTAGAGAAACACTGAAATAACAGGAAACCAAGCACACACCTCTCTCCTACTGATATATACATTTTCTCTCAACATTGAAGTTTTTATTTATCTGCTTACCCACTCCCACAGAGCACACTGCTTCTCTCTGCCTGATTGCATCCAACGGACTATACTATTTAGTGGAGATAAATCTACCTTGTAGGCAGGTGTCTATTTTAGGCTGCAATTCATATGTACATTATGCTTATGTACTGTTACTAGGTACTGTGGCTTTAAAAAGTCTGGGTGATGCTCCAGGTGTTGGGTCCCTAGAGACACAATTTCCCCTACATGTATGTCACCTCTCCTTTGTGAAGAGTGTAAAGGAAGGGGAAAAGGGAAAAGTCCTGGAAGTCACACATCTCTGAAAAACCCGCCCAGGGCTCTAACCAGGCCACGCCCCCAATGTGTTTTTTCACTCCGCCCATGGAGCTTAGGCATGGGGAATGACTCCCCATGACTAAACTCTGAGGGCATAGTGAAATGTGTTAGGGACATGGCCTGGTTGGATCCCAGGCCGAGGCTATCATACACCATCTTACAGGGTTTTGCCGAGATATGTGACTTCCAGAAATTTTCCCTTTTCCACTAGATGTCTATAGCAGGGGTAAGCAAGCGGTTACTACATGGTGAAGCCTTGAGCAGCACCTGTAAATTTAGTTTGGGTCATAAAGGCAGGGAAGCCAGCCTCATGGGAGAGTCTGGACTGGCGAGTGGACCTGTGAGGACCAGTGGTGTGATGTAATTCTTCCTCCAATGGATCTCGTTCTGTAGGGTAACCATCTGACATGGACTTGTTGCTTTGGACTTTTACCAACTCAGGTATGGGCAGCACCAGTTTAGTATGCACCACGTCCTATGAAGTGAGTGAGAGATGAAGGAGAGACATGAGAGGCTGATGGAGAGTGGCTCATATTTAGCACTCTCTTCTTAAAACATTATGGAATTCTGTGAGTTAGAGGTTGAGATTACAGTGTCTTCAGGCTTACAGCATGAACAGGTTAATGCCCTGAAAAAAAGTGGTGTGAAATGTTACTTAAAACGACTGTAGGTGCATAACCTTCTCCTATGAGGTGAGGGAGGGAGGGAGAACACCAGTGGCGGCCCGTCCATTAGGGGCACATGGGCACCACCCCCCACCCCCCATCTATGTGTCCAGCCCCTGTTCTACATACAGGGTGTCGGACCATGGATTTCAATGGGGGGAGGATTTTATTTTTAAGCATGTGATTAGAGCCCAAGGCTATAATAGGCTTCAAAAAAGGGTGGGCTCGGGGCACAGAGCACTGCACTACGAGGCCACCCAGTTGTGTGATAATTCTCACACTGATTCTCCTCCCAGCCAATCAGGAAGTGAGACTAGTTTCTCAGTTGGCCGAAAGGAGAAGCAATGTTATTGGCCAAGGGGAGGAGGGAGGAGACACGTGGCCGAGGGAGAAGCGAGGGGAAGGACAAAGGAATCACCACTCCAGGGATGGCTCACCATCCAGAATCCGGCTCAGCCATCCAGCACTCCCCCGGCACGAGGAGGGGAGAACAGAGTCTGGGCAGGACAGAGGTAAGGAGGCCGTCCAACTCCCACGGCAGGGGGGTGTTCTCCGAGTTAATGTCCGCAAACGCTAAGTGCAGGAAGAAAGACTAATATCGTAGTGTGATAGATAACTATGATGTATGACTTGCCAGTTCCAATAACCTGTGTAATGTGTGTGCCTTAGATTGTAAGTTCCTTGAGGGCAGGAACTGAATGTACTATATGTAGCCAGGAGCTGGGTATACACATTCTAGACATTTTCTGCTATTAAACGTAATGCAGCTGTTTCCCCTAGTGTTCCAGTTTGGCTGATCTATGACTCTGATAGTGACAAGAGAGTGATGCATTCTGGGAGATGTAGTTTGCTTGCAAGGATTTGCCCCCCGGCTGTACTTGGCAGAAACTACGCCTACCAACAGGCTGTGGGGAAGAGGAGGTTTCTGGGAGAAGTGCCTCGTGGGAGAGACTATAAAAAAAGAGGCTTTGGGCCTGTCGCGCTCTCTCTGGACTACCGTGGATCTGTATGCAAGGAATCTGTTGTTGACAGCGGCGTGATTGTGGCGTGATTGAGGCTTGCTTTCACAGACTCATGAATCCAGATACCCTGTGGGACATCAGTGAGCAGCCTGAATATCCTGCCCTACAGCAATCAGGGTCTGTTCCTGTTCCATACACCCTCTGGGCGACAGATCCAGGAGAGCCACGGTGTGAGGCGGTGGTGAAATCATCCTAAGAGCCATAGACTGGAGAAATCATCATCATCATCATTATATCAGGTTTATACAGCATCTGCATCTTCTGTTCCAGTGTGGTGAATGGGCGAAAACCCATCCTAACAGATACTGTGCACAGACAGCCTTACTCATATAGCTGCTAGCATATCTGATACTAAAAGAGGCCTATTCATTCACTTTGAATGTGAAAGCTATACACAGGCAGCTGTACTTTGCATCAGTTGTTGCTACTTGTAGTTCCACAGATTTTTCAAGTCAGTGATCACTGTGAAGCTTTCATTGTCCTTCTGCAGAAAGAGTGCTATATCTGATTACACTACATTTCCTTGGATTTGCATATATACATTGGTTAAGTTTACAAGATTATCATTGACAATAAGTATTATTTACTGGTGTGTGCCATTTATCCTGTTGTAAAAACTACTATGTGTGCCTAATCTTACCATGTTGGGTCAAAGTTCTTCAGTTGATATATCCTTTGAGTAAACACTGCTGATTTAACACAACCTGGTGTATTCTATTACTGTGCCATTACTTAAAGGAAAACTAACACAATGAGTAAACCCAGTGTGTCAGAGGTGGCAGAGGACTCACAGAGTCAGGGAAACCAGAGAGGTATTGTATCATCTTGCGACCCTCAAGAGGGCAGAGCTATATATATATATATGTAGCGGGTGTCTCGCTATTTCTGCGTCTTTTGCTAAGCGGCTGCTGTAGATACACAGGCTCTTATAGAAGGGACAAATGCACCTGTCAGCCCCTGTGGTGGAACATCTCCCCCTCCTTCTTGTTTCACAGACTGAACTTAAGAGGGGTGCTGCCTCTTGGGTCTCTCCACCGTGCGATCTTAGGCCTCTGGGACCAGTCGAGACATCCAGTTTGAGAGAGGATCCCAGGTGCACATCCAGGCGCACCTGCACCAACAGAGAAGCGTTCCAGTGTGAGGTGACCAGTCACCATAAGGAAAGCATTCCAGGAAGTTTGTTTGGGCCTTGATCGATTGCAGGATTGGGTGAGGGGGCTCTTGCCCATTTGCAGGAAACAAGGATATTGCACAGATGGAGTTATATTAAACCCTGTATACAGACATCATTGCTGGTAGTCATCTTGCTGACAATTGTAGAGCCTCAGGATACAAGGCCATTTAAGTAGAAAGACACTGTATACAGATGTCATTGTCCTTTCTTGCATTTTTCACTTAATGATCTGGGCCAGTTATGTTATTTGGGCCTACTATCCAGGAATTTAAGGTGCACCATCATAGTGGGTGTGTGGGACAGCCTATTTAGAAAGCTAAGATATTGACTGTTGATTCGAATATAGTATTTGTTATTGGGTCTGTGGTGCCGGGAGACAGAAGAGAGGGATCTGACATAGAGAGGGTCAGTTTTCTACTCTCCTCCTGCCTGGACTCAAAGAGCCAAACTTGAGTAAAGGTAACCAATCTGGTATAAATTGCCATTTTTGTGACTTTATTGTTATTAAAGGGTTTGCTCTGCTCTTGGAGTTATTCTAAGGTTCTGAATCTCCTGAAAGCAGCCTAAATGTACTATTGAGCTATATTGCTCATAACTTCAGTTAATGTTCTTCTATTGTATTCCTTGAACATATTGCCAATGGTTATTCCACAGTATACTACAGTAAAGACAATTTCTGTGTTTTGATCATGCCACTATACAGGGGTTTAGTATAGTGCTGGTTCCTATGTGGAGGAGGAAGTACGCTCGTTCGTTGAGTCTTGGGGTCCCCAGTGGGGGCCTGGAGCTGTGAGGGCCCTTCAGGTTAGTGTTGAGGCATGGATGCTGGGTATGTGAGTATCCCCATTTGGCACCGCTGTGTAAGTAATGGATGCCAGGCTCAGAGCTGGGCCTTAGTTGGAATAAACCCCTCTTACACAGCAGCTGGGGGACGTATGATCTATTGCTGTGCAGCTTCTTTGGAGAGTAGTGAGGTTGTTAAATGGTCTCCGTGCGCGTGGTGCTGTGAGGGGTTGACAATAGGGCTTCTGAGGCCTATGGGTGTAGCAAGATGGCCGACGGAACATATCAGAGGGCTGTACTTAGGCCGAATCCGCGGTGTTGAAGTGGATGGCTGGGTCGGGTGATACAGGGCACCCGTGTGTTGCTCTCCTGCAGTGGGGATGGAGCGGGTAAGACCGTGTGGGGGGAGGCTGGGGGCCGCAGTGCAGCGCGCACTGTTAGGCCGCAAGATGGTGGCCGCAAGTGTGAGGAGAGGAGCCGTCTTCACAGTACCGGCGGCTGAGAGGAGCCGTGTAGTATCGAGGCCGAGGGAGGCAGAGATGGTGGAGCTGTGTAGGGAGCTCCGGTGCCTTACCTTGGCTCCCAGAGGGGGAATCCTAGTCAGAGGGTCGGCGATTTCAATGCGGCGGGTGCCGGCCGGTATATCAGCGGTACCGTTTTCGCTGCTCCTGTGGCTGGGGATTGCCGGAACATCAGGGGTGAGGAGGGAGATGGAGAGGACCCACCAACATGAAAATTCAATAAAATCTCTTGCTCTGTCTGTGGCTTAGTGTTGCTGGTAGTCTCAGTCAGAGGAGAGCTACAGGCTCACACGTCCATCTTGTTCAGCAGCCGGCCACGCCCCCAATTTCTGTGTTTTAAATAACGTGTATGTTTCTCATTAATCCTTGCACTCACACTATTGCCAGGTGTGCCAGAGGAGACTGAAGCTATTAATGTGGTTGAGAGGCAGAGTAATGGACTGAACATACTAAACGGCTCCTACAGAGATAGCGCTACATATATGTGTAAAGCGCTGTGTAAATCGACACCACAATATAAGTACCTATAATGAATAAATAAAATAATGTGCATTGATACGGTCAATAAAATTGAGAAAAGAAACCAGACAAGTATCTTCCTCAAAGCCTAACATTTTTTTTTAGAACAAATGCGGTTTATCGTTCATTACAGTTAACTTTTTTGTCATATAATTACATTTCTATTTTGAGAGGCCCCCGAACGTGCCCCAGGCCCCCCCAAGTTCTAAATCTGGCACTGCCACCTACATATGAAAACACGGCACCCGGGACAGCTGCCATTGACCACTGACAGTGCTCACATGTCATTTAGTAAAGCCTGTAGCGAAAAAAAAACAAGACAAAATAGGCGCAGGGCTGCCATGATAGGGGAAACAGTGATAATGGCACTAAGGGATTAAGGTTAGAAAGGAAATGGTCTGGGGAGTTGTTCCTCACTGGCTGAGTAATTCTCAGAGGGTGCGGGCTGTGTGAGATCATGCAAAGAGACACAGAGGCAGACGGTGCAGGAGCACGTTGAAGAAGAAAGAATCTCCGTGTCTCTCTGCTTGCAGTCTTCCACCCCCAGGCATGGGCGATGTTGAGCTCATCCGGCAGCTACTCATCCGCGGCTGATTCCAGGGGCTCAGGATGTTTGGAGCAGCAGGTTTCCTCCTTGCTCGGGGGGGGGGGGGGAACTCCCTGCTGCAGAGGACAAGACTGTTAGGAAAAGATCTATGCTTTCTATGGACTTGTGTGCTTGTGCGCGTGCCTGTGCGTGTTCACGCACAAGCACACAAGCCAACGGCTGCAAACGGCTCTATTTAAACCCTCAATGCCCAGCAGCCGGTGCTGTCCGTTCTACAGCGTCTGAGTACCTGTGAGCCCCAGCTCTGTTACTGTTATCCAGTTCCTGTGTTCTTTCCTGTTTCCTGTTTAGACCCGGCTTGACCTTACCTGCTGTTATCTGCCTGCACCGACCCGGGCTATCCTCGACCATTCGATTGTCTGACCCCTCTGTACTTCTGCTGCCAGCCTGGTTACAAACTTTGCTTGGACTTGACCATTCTTCTCCCTGATCCCTTGTACCGCACCGCCAGCCAGTTGCCGACCCAGCCTGTACCACCACTCTTCTGACCTGCACGACTGCTTGAGATCTCACATCATCATCAGTGACCATCCAGCCCTCGTGCCATCCTGCACTCCCGGACCTCCTGTCTTTTCTATCAGGGGTCCCTGAATCAGGTGTGCAAGAGTGGTTGTTCCCTGCACAAGCCAGACTCCACCACCAGGTGCTTGACAGTAACGGACAGCCGGACAGTGCGTGAGCTCTCTGTCCCTGCGCACCTGGAGGGGGAGCTGCATCCACCCGCACCATCGTGGCCCGAGCCTAAGGTCCCCTTTCCTGACAAGTTTGAAGGGGATCAAAGCAAATTCAGGACGTTTGTGAGCTGTACTTCGGCCTGCAGCCCTGCACCTTCTCCTTGGAAGCCACAAAGGGGGGGCTTGTGATTTCCTTGCTACAAGGAGAACCTCAGACCTGGGCTCATCGGCTTTGGAAACAGAGAGCGCCTGAAGTCGCCACCCTGAATGTGTTTTTTGACGCTATGGCCAGACGATACCAGGACCCCCATTTCGCAGTCACAGCCGAAGCCGCCTTGCATGCCCTGCAACAGGGCTGGCGCACAGCAGAGGACTATGTGGCCGAGTTCAGATGCTGGATCATTGATATGGCATGGAACGATGCGGCACTCTGCTACCAGTTCCGCCTGGGGTTTTTGGAACCCTTAAAGGATGAGCTTGCCCGCTTCGGGGTACCCACGACCCTGGACGCCCTCATAAATCTGGCCATCCAGATAGACCAGCGGCTCAGGGAATGAGCTTCTGGAACATCTGTGGCTCCACGCCTCACATGGATGATGCCTCGTGTGCCCAGTTACCCAGCTCCTTCCACCTCCGCACCATCTGACTAGTCAGAGCCGATGCAGATTGGCCTTCTCCGCCTGTCACTCACACCAGAGGAGAGACAGCGACGCGGTACTCTTAACCTGTGTCTGTACTGTGGGGAGCCCGGACACATGGTGAGGACCTGCCCCTCCAAATCCGGTAAGTGGCACCACAGGATCAACGAGGAAGAAACCTCTGTCACCAGTAATGTCTCTCATCTGACCCTTTTAATCTCTTTGCAGTTGCCCGGAGGGAACATCCAAGTACTGGCCATTAATGACTCTGGGGCGTGTAGTTGCTTTGTTGACCAAGCTTTCGCGGTACTACACCAAATGCCCTTGTGTCCCAAGGCGCACAAGATGACCATCCGTCTGCCTAGCCGATGGAACAGCCATCAAATCCAGCCAGGTAACTCATGAAACCCTTCCTATACCTGCTTCCACAGCTGGTGATCACCAAGAACTGCTGGTCCTTGATGCTATTGCATCCTCGCTCTTTCCCATTATCTTGGGTCTTCCCTGGCTCAGGGCTCATAGCCCCTATATAGACTGGTCCTCTGGGCACATTCAGTCTCCATACTGCACCCAGCACTGTCTGCCCCCATCCTAGAACGTGGGCCCCTCACTTCTGAGCCTAGACTCTGAACCTGACCTGGAAACCCGCCAAGCAGTCCCTCCAGCCTACCATGATTACCTGGATGTGTTCAGTAAGAAAGAGGCAGACCAATTACCTCCACATAGGTCTTACGACTGTCCTATTGAACTTCTCCCTGGAACTGAGGTTCCCTTTGGTTGCATCTACTCTTTGTCTGAGCTCGAGCTATCGACCCTCAAGGCCTACTTGGATGAAAACTTGGCAAAGGGATTTATCAGGCCATCCACATCCCCTGCCGGGGCTGGCATATTCTTTGTCGAGAATAAGGATCATACGCTCCGCCCTTGTATCGATTACAGAGACTTAAACAGAATTACTATCAAGAACCGCTATCCACTCCTGCTAGTTCCGGAGCTCTTCCAGAGGCTAGGGTCGGCCACCGTGTTTACCAAGCTGGACCTCCGAGGGGCCTATAATCTGATTCGCATCCGAGAGGGCGACGAGTGGAAAACAGCTTTCCGAACCCGCTTTGGACATTATGAGTACCTCGTCATGCACTTCGGACTCTGCAATGCCCCGGCTACATTCTAGCACCTTGTCAACGATGTCTTCCTAGACTACCTGGATCTCTTCGTCATCATCTATCTCGATGACATCTTGATCTTCTCCTCATCCCTGGAAGAGCACCGCAAACATGTCTGCAGCGTTCTAAGCCGCTTACGGCAACATAGACTATACGCTAAAGCAGAAAAATGCGCTTTTGAGCGCTCCCGTATCCCATTCCTTGGGCTGATTCTTTCCGTTACCGCAAAAGGTCTCAGCTATCCTGGAATGGCTAGCGCCAGTGGATAAAAAGGGGGTCCAACGCTTCGTGGGATTTTCTAATTTTTACCGGAGATTCATCAGGGGGTTTTCTGCTATCATCGCCCCCCATTACCCAGCTCACAAAGCAAGGTTAGCGCTTCCACTGGACACCTGAGGCGCAAAAAGCCTTTCAAGCTTTAAAATAACCTTTTTACCTCAGCACCTATCCTCAAGCACCCGGATGCAAACCTGCCCTACGTTCTGGAGGTAGACGCCTCCGTGACTGCTGTTGGAGCCGTGCTCTCCCAGAGACAAGGGGCAAAGGCCCTACTCCATCCCATAGCATTCTTCTCCGGTAAACTTTCGGCCCCAGAGAAGAATTATGATGTGGGGGACAGGGAATTGCTCGCCATTAAGTCAGCACTTGAGGAGTGGCGCTATCTGCTTGAGGGAGCCCAGCACCCCATCCTGATCTATACAGATAATAAAAATTTGGAGTACCTCAGGACTGCCAAAAGACTGAAGCCCCGTCAGGCCCGCTGGGCACTCTTCTTCTCCAGATTTCAATTTCATCTCACGTACAGGCCAGGGTCTATGTAGGTCAAGCCTGACGCCCTGTCCCATATTACTGCCTCTCCGGATACTATCCTCCAGCCTAGAAATTTCTTGCTATCCCAAGACGACCTGCTTTCTCAGATCTGGAGAACTTCTGCCCGCTCTTCTGGACTATCTAATCATGGGCTGATTTGGAAAGATGGTCTCTGGTGGCGCAATAATCAAATCTTCATGCCAAAGGAACAGCGCCTGAAATTTTGTCACGACCACAAGCTTTCCGGACACTTTGGCACACGGAAAACCACCGAACTTTGCTCTTTTTGGTGGCCATTAGTCGGTGAGGACTGTCAGGCATATGTTAGTTCTTGTTCTGTCTGTGCCAGGAACAAGACAGACAAAACCAAGGCTTGGGGGTTGTTGAAACCGATCCCTATACCTGAACGGCCGTGGTCCAAGATAACCATGGACTTCATAGTGGAGATGCCTCCAGCCCATGGGTACACCATGATCTTTGTAGTCGTAGATTGACTAACCAAGATGGTTTATTTTCTCCCGATGAAGGGCACTCCTACTGCAAGAGAAACAGCAGAAATCTTTGTCAAGGAGATTGTTCGGTTACATGGTATTCCTGACAACATAGTGTCCGATTGGGGAGTCCAATTTACATCATGGTTCTGGAGAGCCCTCTGTTCTACTCTGGAAATCGACCTCTCGTTCTCCTCGGCCTATCATCCACAGACCAATGGACAAATCAGACCCTGGAGCAATATCTCTGCTGCTTCTCATCCTTTTCACAAAACGACTGGTGCACGCTGTTGCCATTGGCAGAATTTGCCTACAACAACTCCATTTCGCTTCGCAACTAAACAGTCACCATTCTCGTCCAACTATGGCTTTCATCCCACAGTACTCCCTAGCTTGCCAAGTGAAACTGCGGTACCAGTGGTACATGAAACTACCCAATTCTTCAATACCAATTGGAAACTTCTGCAGGAAACGCTTGCTAAAACTCAAGAACAAAGCAAGGCCCTTTTTGATAAAAGGAAGCACGGCGTACTGGATCTCCAGCCAGGTAACCAGGTTTGGCTATCCACAAGAAATTTAAGATTGGCCTGCCCGTCCAAAAAGCTGGGAGAGAAGAGAAGGATTAATCAGGTCTCATACAAACTCGAGCTTCCATCATCCTTGCGGATACATCTGGTATTCCGTGTCACTTTGCTGAAGCCAGTGACCCTGGATCCTTTCCCAAGAAGAGCAATTGCCCCTCCTGCTCCTGTTGTGATTGATGGGGAAGAGGAATTCGAAGTCAAGTCGATACTGGACTGCAGGAAGAGGGGCGGCGGATCCAGTATCTTGTGAAATGGAAGGGGCCCCGAGGAGAGCTCTTGGGAGCCCAAAACCAACCTTCATGTGGACTAATGAATTCAAGCATTCAAGGATAACAATCCTGTCAAAGTGGCCAAGTTGGGCATCCAGAGGCTGCCCCTTGGGGGGGGGCAATGTGAGGAAAAGATCTATGCTTTCTATGGACTTGCGTGCTTGTGCACGTGCCCTTGCGCATTCGGCACCAAACAGCTCTATTTAAACCCTCAATGCCCAGCAGCTGGTGCTGTCCGTTCTACATTGTCTGAGTACCTGTGAGCCCTAGCTCCGTTCCTGTTATCCAGTTCCTGTGATCTTTCCTGTTTCCTGTTTAGACTCGGCTTGACCTGACCTGCTGTTATCTGTCTGCACTGACCCCGGCTATCCTCGACCATCCGATTGTCTGACCCCTCTGTACTTCTGCTGCCAACCCAGACTTGACCATTCTTCTGCCTGATCCCTTGTACCGCACCGCCAGCCAGTTGCTGACCCAGCCTGTACCACCACTCTTCTGACCTGCAGGACTGCTTGAGATCTCACATCATCATCAGTGACCATCCAGCCCTCGTGCCATCCTGCACTCCTGGACCTCCTGTCTGCTCTATCAGGGGTCCCTGAATCAGGTGCGCAAGAGTGGTTGTTCCTTGCAGAAGCCAGACTCCACCACCAGGTGCGTGACACAGACACACCAGCGCGCCCGGGGTCCTCTGAAGCTTTGCGCCAGGTAGGGAGCCCATTGAGTATGGACCCTCCTGGGAGGCCGACACAGCACACCATCTCTGGGGCCGGCTTTACCCCAGGGAGGAATCCCCTTCGCCAGTGGAGCTCTTCCAGGTGTGGGCCTTCACCTACCGTTCCCACCCCTCCCCCGCCTGGTCGGTGTGGGAGACCTGATTCCGCGGCCACCCCCCCTGGAGATGTCCCGGCCAACAGGGCAGCCCAGCGTGGGAGAAGATCATTTGCAGGCGCCAGCCAGTTGGTAGGAGCGGCTGGCAGCCCAGCTCGACCCAGCAGCAGGGAAGTGGTGCTCCTGATGGTGATGTTGGCACTGAGGCCTGGGCGGAAGCGGCCCTGTTCTTCAGGTGGTGGGTTGCAGCTTTCCCGTCGCAGAGAGGAAGTGGATCAACAGCCTGGACTCTTGGTATCACCCAGCGCTCTCCAGGACAGCCAACATTCTGCAGGATCTGGTAGCGGGTCTGCAAGCTTTGGTTCAGAGGTTTAACTCGGGCCCGGCACCTGTGGCATCTCCTACGTCCTCGTAGGTGCCGAAAGGGGCGGCTGGGCCATCTGCTGGTCCCGCAGCATTGCTTGTGGGCAGCGTGGCCTCTTCCGCAGGGAGGGAGGGAATCCGTGGTGTCACCAGGGGTGGTAGGGTCGCCATTTTTTCTGAGCGGGGCCGGAGGTCCAAGTACCCCTGGACAGTCGGCCAGTAAGTGACGGGGTTGCTGCTGGCAGTTCAATGAAGGAACGTGCCGTTTCAATTCCTCGTGCCAGTACAAGCACGAGTGCTCGAGTTGTAGCGGGTCACACGCCCTCTCTCGTTGCCTTAAACAGGGTAAAGGACGTCCCGGGGATACTCCAGGAAAAAGGGACAATACTGGTGAAAGTGGAAAGGATGCGGCCTTTCCTAAATAGGTATCCAGAACGGGCGGCTGCCTGGTTGTTGGAAGATGGTTTTTCAGTAGGTTTTGTTATCCCATGTTCCCTTTTGATAATTCTCCCCATGGCTGATAATTTGCGTTCCACCAGGGCAAATCCTGACGTGGTTTCGAAAAAATTGGCCAAGGAGGTAGAGTTGGGTCGCATGGTCGGGCCGTTCTCTAAGCCCCTGCTGCCCGATTTGGTGGTTTCTCTGCTGGGATTGGTGCCTAAGAGGGAACTGCGGAAGTTCCGTCTTATACATCATCTGTCTTTTCGTAAGGGTCTCTCAGTAAATTATGCCATCGATCTGGAGGTTTGTGCTGTGTCCTACACTTTGTTTATTGAGTTCAGTGGTACTGGCCGAGGCTCTCTTGGCTAAAACGGATATTCAGTTCCTTTGTTGAATGGGTGGTCAGGGAGGTATTGGGGGTCAGTTCCATCATCCATTATTTGGAAGATTTTTTGTGTATAGGCCCCTCCGCGTCCAAAGTGTGCAGAGTTTTGCTGGCCACTATACAACCTGTAGCTGAACGCTTCAGGATTCCGCTGGCAGGCGAAAAAATGGAAGGCCGTGTACTACGATTCGTTTTTTGGGGATTATCATCGACACTATAGCCATGTAATGTCGCTTGCCCACAGACAAACTGTTGGCTCTCAAAGCAGAAATTGCTCTGCTGGTGGGAAAATGAAAAGTCCAGCTTCTGCAACTGCAGTCTCTCCTCGGCAGGCTGAACTTTGCATGCCGTATTCTGCAGATTTGTCTGCGGCCACGGCGGGTATTACTTTTCCGAGTCACTTTGTCACATTGACCGCTGAGCACAGAGCACAAGGAGGACTTGAAGGTGTGACATGCCTTCCTGGACTCCTTTAACGACCGATCTCTGTGGCAACAAGGTCCAGTCAGTAACTTTGACCTGGAGCTTTACACGGATGCTGCTGGATCCATGGGTTATGGTGCCTTCTTCCAGGGGTGGTGGAGCGTGGAGCATTGGCCTGTGGAATGGAGGGAGGCGGGGTTTCTGAGGAACATGGTATTATTGGAACTTTTTCCAATGCTAGTGACAGTGGTAATCTGGGGGAACTCGTTGTGGGACAAAAAGATTTGTTTACATTATGATAATATGGTGGTTGTACAGGTACTAAACCGACTGTCGGCCGCTTCAATGCCGGTGGTACTGCCGGTGGAGTGCTGCGGTATATGGTTTTGTGTTGCTTGCGGTTAAATGCCTTCATATATGCGGTCCACCTGCCTGATGTAATAATACAGTGGCGGATGCTTTGTCTCGTTTACAGCTGGACAAGTTCCGAGAGTTGGCACCGGAAGCAGAGCCACATGGGGAGCCTTGTCCACAGGAGCTGTGGCGGGTAGCGTTGGGGTAGTGACAACGCTACTTTGGAACTCATTGAGTGCATCCACATGGGCGGCATATTCTAAAGTATGGAAGGAATCTGAGGATTTTTTGTCCCAGGTAGGGGTAGACATGGTAAGCATAGAATTCCCTTCCCTGCTGTACTTTATTTGTTTGCCATCAAGAGAAAGTTGGCTGGTCTAGCTTTTCAAATTATGGGCTGTTCCGGACTTAACTAAAGAATTCCTTGTCCGTCAGGCCCTAAAGGGCTACAGACAGGGTGTCCGGCGGCGTGACCGCCCGGTCACTTTTCTTCTGTTACAGGTCTTATGGACTCAAGCAGGTCTGATGTGCGATTCGGACTACGAGGCTCTGTGGTTCAGAACAGCTTTTGTCTTGGCCTTTTTCAGGGCCCTTCGTATCAGCGAGTTGAGTCCAAAACGGCACAAGGAGGGCTGTTGGTGCAGGAGGTGAGTTATTCCCATTCTTCGGTAGCGTTACTGATTTGGTGCTCCAAGACAGATCAGCAGGCCCGAGGTACATATTTGCGCCTTTATAGAATTCCGGGTTCCCCACTTTGCCCAGTATCGATGGTGGAGGAATATGGGTGGTTACACTTGCAGCGGGAGGGTTCTTATCTTATTCACCTGGATAGTTCGGCACTGTCAAAATTTCAGTTTTTAGCTGTGTTTCGGCGTTGCTTGGTTGCAGCTGGTATTGATGCACAGAATTACTCCTCACACTCCTTCCGCATTGGAGCAGCTACAGAAGCCGCTCGGTGGGGGCTGGATGAGACGGTCTTAAGGCATATCGGGAGGTGGGAATCCGATTGCTTTAGGCTTAATGTTCACCCGGAAATTATTTAACCTGTTGGTATGTTATTTTATTGTCTGGTTGATTCTTCATTGTTTTATTTCCTTTCAGGGCCTCCCCCTTGCCTCGTTTGGATACTGGGGCATTCTTTTGTTTTTTGGGGGGCCAAAGGGGCGGAGGTTCGACCTAATGGTCGCCAGCTAGGTTTTAGCAGGAACAACGCCATGGTTAGGTGAATCGGGACCCCAGGTTTATTGTGGTGCAGGGTCCTTCTGGAAGTGCACCACTTTGCCCGGCTGGACAGAGCTCCCGACATTTTAGTACTTCATTTCGGGGGTAACAACTTGGCCATTAGGTCCATGCGTCATCTGGTCCAGGACATAAAATTTGATTTCCTCCAGCTGCGAATGGCATTCCCTGATTTATTGGTGGTTTGGTCAGACATTGTTGGTTGCACTTCTTGGCGCTTTGCCAGATTGGCTGAGAAACTGAACAAAGCGCGGATAAAAGTCAATAAAGAGGTGGGACATTTTGTCACGCGCAATGGTGGTTTCGCGGTCCGACACAGAGATCTGGAGGTAGATACCTGGGGCATTCAGGATGGTGTGCAGCGAGCATTACGGCTGTGGAGGGGCCCACAGGTGTAAGGTTTCACACCTGTGCGTGGTGGCGGTTGAGTCTGTGGAGGCATTTCCAATTGGGAACTGGAAGGTTTTTCCCGGAGCCGGTATTGCGCGGCTGGGGATAGTTAAGTGGTGTGGTTGTCTCCGAGCCGGTGTTGTGCGGCTGGGGATAGTTAAGTGGTGTGGTTGTCCCCGAGCCGGTGTTGCGCGGCTGAGGATAATAATAAGATGAATATTAATAAGATGAATAATAAAAGTATTAAAGTGATACCCAACTGGAATGGGTGATGGGATGCCTCCTAAGACCTGCAACCTAGTTTAAACTGGATTTGGTTTCTGTTTTAAGAAATGTTATTATTGTTATTTATTAATAAAATGGCCAAACAGCAAATTTCTCCAGATCGGTTTCATGTGTCATCTGTTTATAGTAATATTAGGTTTTAGTAGGTCCAGGGATATTATTGTTAGAGTTATATATATGGAATACCCTAGCCATGTACCCTACGTACGATGATTACATTCTATCCACAGACAATCACTCAATCACTGCACTGGTTCAGCAAGGCACTGTACAAATGTTTAGCACAATTTAGAAAAATATTTGCTACCCATAGCTTACGCATAACTGGAACTTGCCTTGTCAGGCAGATTACAGGGTAATATAGAACATAAGGATATACCCGTCACCTGACTTATGTGTCCAAAGATACAATTGAGGGCCAATTTTATGTTACTGTTTCTGTAATTTCACAATTTACCTTTTTTTCTTAGCACTTAGCAAACCTGCATATGTATGTTCTTGGTTAAAAAAAAAACAAATCCAGTATCTCTATGAGCATACTGCTGAATAGAAAACAGAACAGTGTCAAAGAACAGTGCAGCATGCCGAGTACCCCACAGATTCAATAATGTAACATCTCAGCAGGTGAAGGAGACAGTTTGCTTGTTGCATACAAGAATGGAAAATACCACTTCCAAGTCTTTTCTCCAAAAAGTTTAAATGTATGTAAACTCAATCACTAAAATAACATATAAGCTTTAACATGGGTTTAGCGCCCCCATAGAGTAGGTGCGTTTTCTAGCAGGGTTTTTCTAGGTGAAGAAAAATTTAGTCAGGCCGGAGTGTAAAAGCAGGCCTGAATGTTTTGATCTGGGCTGGAAGGAGAGGCTCAGGGAGGATTAAGTGGAATTAACAGATGAGGTCACCAGAACCTCCCACTTCTTTCCTAAAACCTGGGGAAGGTTTCTGGTCAGAGAGGCTGGGAGATAGGTGGAGTCATCTGGAGTGTTCTAAGGAGCCCTGACCAATCCCCAAGCAATATTGGCAGGGGGCAGGCCTCCTTAAATACTCTGAGTCATCCCAATCTGGAAGGAGTAGTGTCGGGTGGACGTCGGAGATGTAGTGGAGGCGCTGTGGAGCAGGCCCCTGCCTGGGAGGTCGCCCCCATCTGGGGAGGGTGACCTTGGGGTCTGGGGGTTCGGGTGCAGCCAGGAAGGAGAATGATTCCTGGAGCGGCACAGGAGGAACAGGAGGAACAGGAGAAGAGCGGAGGGGCTACAGGAGGAGAGAGACTTTAAAGTGATCCACCAGTGTGGTGAGTGATGGTCCCGGGGGACTGGAGGAGAAAGTGCTGGAGCAGGCTGGGAGAGGAATAGTGACAGTCTGTGGGAGCCTTGGGAGCCAGTCAAGGGAAAGGAGAGTCACTGCAAGAGAGCAGGTCGATGGGACCTGGAGGAGATGGGCTGGGAGTTGTAGTCCATTAAAAGCCCAGCTAGCACTCAAGTACTTTGCTACATTCAGGGGCCTGTGATCCCTGGCCTATAATGGGTGTTCTTGAGGCCCTGCTAACACAGAGTAGGACTCACCATGTGCTAGCCGCGGTGAAGAGGAAGGAGTAGAGAAGCTTGATAAATTTCCTTTCAAGCGGGAAACTAAGTGATTTGCTGGAGAGAAGTAAAAGAGTGATAATCTGCAAGTTCTGTGCTAGCGAAAGAATTGTAGAAGAAACAGTCAGCAAGTTGAATGCTGGAGAGTTGTGAGGAGTAACAGTCTGCGGAAGGATAGTCTGCAGTGCAAGTGCACATATACAGGACTGTATATGGAGTTTTATCCCCATCCAAGTTATTTCCCCTCAATAAAATAACAAAAACAAGAGCCGGCCTGCTCATTGTCTCCGGATGTGTGATATATTGTGTGATTGAGGGCAGCTATAAGGTGAACCACTACTACCAGCCACTCTCAAGGGAGCACATGGCTGCATGGGAAAGTAATGTTTTTTTCTTTTTACATCTGCAGCTTTCATTAAAATAATAACTGGTGATCCTGCCATAAAGTGACAGCACTCTGTCACTGTCTTCTAGTTATTCTCATGTGTTGTCACCCTGTCACTCACTTTCCAAGTGAAGACTACAAGCAGCTGTGCCAAATCACATTGTGCAGACATTGGTCACTGTTGTCACCATCACTATACCTACCCTGAGAAATGAGGTTCAGTAGTTCCTAGAGTGCATGCATTTAGACATACTGTAGTTGACTGCAAAGAGGCTGTAGGAGATCAGCAGTGCATAAGCAACAAAGGAACAAAAAAAGTCAAAACAGTAGCAATAGATTGAAACAAGACTGTATTCTTTTAGTGGAGATAGCACATGGCACTGGCAAACAGGGCAGAATTCTGCTTACGGTGCAAGTGATCTCGCCAGTTCTTTTAGAGTTGGGCGAACAGTTCGAGCCGAGCAAAACATTGCCTGTTTGCCTCTTCGGCGACCCCCCGCGGAACGCTCGGCTGGATATTTGCTTGCCGAGAGCCCCACAATGCACTGCATGCTGCACAATGCATACTAGGGCACTAATTGGATGAAACAATGCCCCTTACCGTTGGACAGGTGCAAGGCTTTGCCCAATCAGGGCTCAGTGCTCATAGTCACACCCCACATTATAAAAGCCTCTGTTTGCTACTAGCATGTTAGTGTGTTAGGCCTCTTTCACATGGACATTCCGTTCAGTCCGCCTGTCCGTTTTTTCAGACGGACCTGAACGGACACTCCATGCAGTCCTATGGAGCGACGGATATCAGCGGAGATATCTCCGATCCGCTCCAGACCCATTAAGTCTGAAGGAGGAAAACCCTATTTTTCCATCCGTCTGTGGATCGGATGACAACGGACAGATGGTCCATTGTCATTCGATTTACCATCCTGGAGAGTGGAGCTCTGACAAATCCGTCTCTGCACAGTGAGTGAAGAAGGATCTGTCATCCGTTGGCTCAGCGGGGATCAGCAGAGCGATCCCCGCTGAGCAAAACGGAGCCCGCTACGGAGACGGCCATGTGAAACCTGCCTTATTGTGACTCTGAGTGTAGAATGTCAGTGTAGTGTTAGTATAGTGTGAGTATAGTGTAGTGTGTCAGTGCAGTGTTAGTGTAGTGTGTGTATAGTGTGAGTATAGTGTAGTGTAGGGGGAGTATAGTGTACTGTGTCAGTGTAGTGTAAGTATAGTGTGTCAGTATAGTGTAGTGTGAGTGTAGTGTTAGTGTAGTGCAGTGTTTAACACAGCATTTCATAACATTTAGTGCTGTATACAGTGCTGTATACCCCCTATTTTTTTTTTTGGTCCGGGCATTTTTTTTTGTGGGAGGGTTTGTCCCGCATGTGCCCCCTTGTTTTAAATTGTTAGCCACAGTTTTTCTGACTGCGATGCTGTTGTTCCCCTTTATTTATTTATTTATTTTTTATAGATTTTACATTAAAGTGCACCAAATACTTTTCATTGAATAAAGTGCATCCAATTACGCATTTCCCATTATCTATTATATTTGGGTAATAAGCCCCCGCCATCATGTCTGGGAGGCCAATAAGGAGGGGCAGGCGTTCCCATTCCACTATGAGGGGGTCAGCAGTGCCTGTGTTGACAGGCACAGGTGGACGTGGTCCGCCCTCAGGCAAGCCACCTTTTTCTCTGTTTAGTGATGTTGCCTATGCAATTGCCTGGCTTACTAAACCATCCTCATCCTCCTCATCTTCTATCGCTCAACCAGAGACTAGTGCGCCAGCTGCCAGAGTGGCTTATTCTGCCTCCTTGTCCACAGCTACACCTGCCGTAGCCCCAGCATCATGCATGGAGGAGTCAGCTGAATTATTTGAACACAGCATCAGCCACTTGCTCCTTGACAATGCATAAGCATCACTTGATTCTGATATTGGCTCTAAGGTTGAGGAAGGGAGTAACATGAGCTTTCAGAGAGCGGAGAACACTGATAACAACAAATTGGCAGTCATGTTCCCCCACCCGCAGCGTATTGACAAGTTGGCTCCAGTGATGATGAGGATGGAGGGGATGATGATTGTCAGGTCACTGACGCGACTTGGCTGCTGGATAGAGCAGAGGAGAAAAGTGAGGTGGAGGCACAACTCCAACCAGGCAGGATGTCCTCCAGAGGCAGCCATCATGGAACAGTAGAGAGCCACCCTATTCCATCAGTTTGTGGAGCGGTTATCTCCCCACCCACTTCCCACAGCTCAGCTGGGTGTGCCTTTTTTAGCACATGTGCAGCTGATCGCAATTTGCAATCTCGCCGCAAGCACATCAAACATGGCGAAAAATCCAGCCATTTGCGTACCACATGCTTATAAAGGCATTTAACCTCCTACCACTCATTTCATTGGCAAGAGCACCTGAAAGCCACACAAAAGGGACACAATTCTTCTCCTCACTCCTTACTTTTCTGGTCTACCCCCGCTATATCTCATGAACTCTCAGCAGCCTCCACTGGCAGGGATGATGGTGTAGCAAAGGGTGTCACAAGTCCTTGCAACATGTCTACCAGCAGCAGATCACCTGCTGTAGAGTATAGCAGGCAAATTTCTCTGCCCCAGCTGCTGAAAAAATACACTCCCTATGACCCACATGCAGGTTCTAAATTCCAGCTTGTCCAAATTACTGGCTTTACAACTCCTGCCTTTCCATCTGGTGGATTCTACCCCCTTCTGTGAATTAGCAGAATGTTCTGTATCACAATGGCAGGTTTCCAGTCGCTATTTCTTTGCACGTAAGGTCATTCCTGCTCTGTACCATCATGTGGAAGGCAATGTTTTGGCATCATTGGGCAAGGCAGTCAGCAGCAAGGTCCACCTTACTGCTGACACGTGGTCCAGCAAGCATGATCAGGGACGATATATTTAGTTCACAGCACATTGGGTAACTCTGCTTGCAACTAGGAGGGATGCAGGACAGGCTCAGTGCTGGAGCTTATTTTGCTACCATGTCTCCATACAGCTGGTGGTGATGATGCAAGATCTGTCAGCTCCACCCCCTCCTTCTCCTCCTCCTCCATGCCCTTCTCTGCTGAATTGTCCTATGAAACACTAGTACCCCTTAAGCGTTCAAGGGGCTATTCAACGAGTCAGGCTAAATTATGCCATGCAGTGCTTTAGCTGGTCTGTCTAGGGGACAAGGGGCCACACCATAGCATAGATTCTTTCAGCTCTGCAGGGGCAGGCCCAGAGGTGGTTCATGCCCGGGAAGCTGGAGCCAGAAATGGTGGTGTGCGATAATGGCATTGACTTTCTGTCCGCCCTTTGACAGGGAAAGTTTACACAATGTCCTTAATTTGGTGCATTTCTTAAACAGGCAAGATCTTCTAAGGCAGGCCAGAAGCGTCCTTACCCATTTCAGGTGATCATACATAGCCAGTGTTCAGTTGGCTGAAATTCAGTGGGAATTCCACCTGCCCGTAAACTGCCTAATTTGTGCCCACCAAGTGGAACTCAAATTTGGCAATGCTGCAGCGGCTGCACCAGCAGCAGAGGGCCATCAGTGAGTACCTGTGTGAGTATGGCACAAGAACAGATTCAGGGGAATGTGTTTTTTTTTCCCCATGCCAATGGCTGCTGATAAAGGATGCATGCACTGTACTGTCACTATTTGAGGAGGCGACAAGGATGGTGAGCCATGACAATGCATGCATCAGTGACACTATCCCTCTTGTGTTCCTGCTGGAGCATACTCTGCGTGGCATTATGGACAGGGCACTCGAGGCAGAGCAGGACTTCCTTTCCTCTCAAGGAAAAGGTAGTTTTGAGGCTTCTGTTGGTCAAAGGAAGAGCAGTGAAGAATAAATTGGACCAAATCTGTACGCTTCCCCTTAGACATGAAAGCCAGGCAATCAACAGCACATACCCCTTGGTATATTTGGGCATTAACATATCTAAAGATTTGAACAGGTTCCCTGACTTGAATATTCGTCCTGTGGTCCTTCAATTGAAAGATAGATGCACCTCGTGTAGTGACCTTCCTCTTAATGTTTTGGGGTGTATTAATGTTATCAAAATGATATTTCTCCCCAAGTTTCTGTACATATTCTGTAACTGCCCAATCTTGCTTAGACATAATTTGTTCAAGGAGATAGATGGGTATATTACACCACGGCTGGCAAAATCTACGCTTCAACTCCCGGTTAGTTATGGTGGCTTAGCTCTCCCCAATTCCCGTGTCATTTTCTGGGCTGCAATTTTGGTTATTGTCAGGTGGTGGGTGGTAGGTTCTAGAGCTAGTGCCGCGGTGTGCCTAGAAGCAGCCCTTGTGGGATCACATAAGGGGTTGGGGAATTTGATTTATAGAGGAATTCGGGCCTATCCCAAACTCCCTATCCCTACTAAGACAACACTGAAGGTATGGCCGTAGCTAGGGCTCTATTTGTCGAGCCGGGCCATTGGCCCCCCCTACCAACCCTTTTGGGGTAATCCATCACTTCCACATTTGAAGATGCTTCCTGACCCCCAGGTAGACATGGAATATGTAGGCTACAAGATATCATGTCAGCGGGGACTCTTCTACCATATTCAGCCCTATTGCGAGCCTTTAACCTGCCGGGATGGATTTACTTTAGATACCTCCAGTTATGGCACGCCATCCGCCATCAATTTTCAAGCCCTCCCATTCTTGAGACTAACCCCATAGAGGAACTCCTAGCCCAGGAGTCTCTGTCTAAACCCCCTTCTGCTCTGTATCTAGCACTCCTTAAGGTACACTCCCCTAAAATAGGCAGGCTTTGGTACCAATGGCAGCTTGACATTCCTACTCTGGATAGGGAAACTTGGGAGGAATGTTTTGAGGATAACTCCAGGATTATGATCCTCTAGGGATAAGTTAATACAGACCAAGTTCCTCCATAGAGTATACTATACTACACAGAGATTGCACAGAGTCTACCCGCAGTAGGACATAAGCGTGTATCAGATGTCATACTACAGAGGGAACTTATTTACATATGTTCTGGACCTGCCCTTTGATACAGCACTTCTGGAGTGAGGTGTTTGACACTATAGACTACAGATAAATACAGATAAAAGAGCGTGTCTGTTAGAAGACGTGCGGAGGGTTAATAGCATGTAGGTGTGGTTCCCTCTGGTTCTTAGAGGAGCAGCTCTATTTAAACTTCCTGCTTCCTGTAGCAGATGCTGTCGGATCTACAGCGTATAGTGTGTTTTCCTGAGTTACCTGTATCTGTTCCTCTGTTCCTGTGACCCGGATTGTCTGACTTTGTTGATCTCTGCCTGCACCGACCCCTGGACTGTCTACGACCACTCTCTTGCCTAGCCCTCCTGTACTTTGCTTGCCCGCCCGTTGACGACCCAGCCTGAACCCGACTATCCGCCTGCTTGCTCCTCTTGTACCGCATCGCCAGCCTGTTTCACGACCCAGCCTGTACGACCATTCTTCTAGTGCACGAGTGCACCAACGGACCTATACCATCACCAGTGACCCAGTCCGACCCTCGTGCCATCCTGCACTCCCGAGCCACCTGTCTACTCTACCAGGGGTTCCCGAGTCAGGGTCGTAAGGGAGGTTACCCACTGCATAAGTCAGACTCCTCCACCAGGTACGTAACAGTATCCGACAGCCATGCCTGAGTCTGCGCAGGGGGCCTCCCCAACGAATGAACTCTGCATGCATCTAGCCGGCCTCACTCAAGCGGTG
>BLSH010137468.1:302051-320052 GCA_018402905.1 Glandirana rugosa
AAGAAAAAGCGTTCTACTAAGCCACAGCGACAATGGGAACCGACTTAAACGGATGTTATTAAGACAGGTAAGTCGGTGTTTCGTCAGGGGCAAGAAACAGTTTGTCCCGAAAGTGGGGAGGAAGGACAGGTTGTGCCACGGACTTACGAGTCATGATCGACAGGAACTTTGTCACTTCAAGAAACTGTGGTTATTGTTTGACAATGTCCTTTGTTACCGGTTCTGAGTCCGTATGTTGTTTCTCCAGAAACTACTTTCTTCTTCCCCTCTTAACTAAGACCTCGGTCCACTCGTTCATACCAACAGGTGTTGATCTCAACTCGCTTGGAGATTCGTTGTCCGTGCGATCGTTCGGGTTCCGTCCGGACCCGGACTTTGTCCCGAAGTTCGGACGGACCAGCAGAACCCGAACTTCCAGAGGTTCGCTCAACTCTAGTTGTGGACAACCATACTTGCTCACCTGGCTCCAGAATCAATTCTCCCCTTCTTCTTTCATCAAAGACCTCTTTGTTGTATGCCTGAGTCTTGGCCATTGTTTCCTGTAACAGTTTGTTATTGGTGTCAAAGAACTTCACTGTTTCAAGGACAGCTAGTACTGAGCATTCAGGCACCGTGTTGGACAGGAAGGAGGGGTGAAAGCCCTGTTTGACAAAGAACGGGGACTGCTTTGTGGCTGAATGGACAGAATTATTGTAGGCAAATTCAGCCAAGGGTAACAGCGACACCGAATCATCTTGCGAAAAAGAAGAAAAACAGCAGAGGTACTGCTCCAGAGTCTGATTAGTTCTCTCCGTTTGTCCATTTGTTTGTGGATGGTAGGCAGAAGAAAATGATAGTTCCATCATCAGGATCTCACACAAGGCCTTACAGAAACTGGAAGTAAACTGTACCCCGCGGTCTGACACAATATTTGCTGTAGCTCCATGAAGATTTATGATTTCTTTAATAAAGACTTGTGCAGTCTCTTGAGTGGATGGTGTGTCCTTCATAGGCAGGAAATGTGCCATTTTAAACAACCGATCCACCACCACAAAGATGATACTATAGCCTTCTGATGGAGGAAGATCGACAATGAAGTCTATAGAAATCATCCTCCAGGGTCTATCCGTGACAGGTAATGGTTTCAGCAGATCCCATGCCTTTGTTTTACTGTTCTTGCTTCTGATACAGGTGTTACAGGATTCAACATACTTTTTACTGTTCTTCTCCACCTGCGGGCACCAGAATGTATGTTGCAAAAGTTCTGATGTTTTGCTGATCCCAAAGTGTCCTGCTAGCATATGGTTGTGGCATAGCCCTAGGACAAGGACTCATGAGTCTTCTGGCACAAAAATGTTATCCTTATGGTATAGCAATTCATCTTTTGCCTGCAAGATAATCTGGGTAGGTGGAGGTATTCCTACAGAAGCTTGTCTGATTTGTGAAAACAGATCTCTTTGAAGCAACAGGAAGTTTCACGCAGACAGGATAGTATCTAAGTGTACAGGTTCTTCGGATTCGTTAAACATGCAGGAAAACGCGTCAGACTTCATGTTCTGAGACCCCGGCCTGTAGGTTATGTGAAAGGAGAATCTGGAGAAAAACAATGCCCATCTGGACTGTCAGGGTTTTAACCTTTTTCCCGCTCTGAGGTATTCTAAATTCTTATGATCCGTATAAATCAGGATAGGATGTGCAGCTCCTTCCAACAGATATCTCCATTCTTCTAGCGCGGCTTTGATCGCTAGAAGTTCATGATCCCCTACATCATAGTTCCGCTCTGCTGTTGACAGTTTATGGGAAAAAAAAGCAACTGGATGTAACAGGGATTTGGCTCCCATTCTCTGAGAGCGCACTGCCCCGATTGCTGTTTATGACACGTTCACCTCCAGGACGTATGGCAAGGCTGTATCAGGGTGTTTGAGAACAGATGCAGAGGTGAACAGTCCTTTAAGCTTCTCAAAAGCAGTCTGGGCTTCAGTGGACCAATGGAATCTGGTGCCCTGTTTGGTCAGTTGTGTGATGGGCGAGATGATAGCTGAAAATACCCTAATAAATTTCCGGTAGAAATTTGCGAATCCTACAAAGCTCTGAACACCTTTCTTATCTACGGGGGCAGTGACTTTTTGGGGATGCATTTTGACACCTTTGGTGGATGTAATCAGTCCCAGAAATTGAATGCTTTGGCGTTCAAACTCACATTTCTCGGGATTGGCGTATAAGTCAAGCTGCCGAAGCCGGCCCAAGACATTTTTCACATGCCTGCTGTGGTCATCCAGGAATGAAGAAAATATTAATATGGCATCTAAATATAGGATGACAAGCATCCAGGAAGTCTCGGAAACGTCATTAATGAAATGCTGGAGTGCATTACATAGTCCAAAAGGCATCACAACATACTCGAAGTGCCCAAAACGAGCGCGGAAAGCTGTCTTCCACTCATCCCCCTCTGGTATGCGGACCAGGTTATAGGCTCCTCGGAGGTCCAGTTTTGTAAATATTGTTGTGGCTCCAAGTCTTTGGAATAGTACAGGTACTAGGGTGAGAGGGTAGCGTTTTTTAACCGTGATTTTATTTAGCTCACGGTAATCTACACAATGAATCATCTTTCTTTTCCACAAAGAAGATTCCAGCTCCAGCTGGGGAAGTTGATCGACGAATTAAGCCCTTTTTAAGGTTGTCATCAATATAGTCTTGATGAAGCAGGACTGGTGAAGCTGGGAACACGTGGCGTCATCCATACTGAACGAGGCTGTCCAATGACTCTTTCAGAACAACGTTCCCTTAGTCATCTGTCGATTTGGATGGACAGATTGATCAGAGCATCCAAAGTGGGGGGAACCCCCACCCGGGCCAACAGTCTTTACCTGATAACAGGACTGCTGGTAATTGTGGTACTTCTGGGACTATGGTGAGTGGGACTACTATGCTGGAGAGAGGATCCGGTGGTGGGTGATTTGCCAAACCTGAATGCAGAGGTTCCTATGCAGCCAGTTAATGTGTCATCTGTCCCAGTTGTGAACTATGCTAAGGCTGTGTCGGGACAAAGTCATGCTGCTAGTGGAAGGGCGCCAGTTGTGAGACTTTCACCTAACGCACCTTCTTCCATTAAACGCAGGAATGTAGTACAGCTCAGGTGGGAAGGAGAAGGTATTCCACCCATCAGGAGGGTGGTTGTGGATAGAATCCTAGCCATGGGATTTAAGGCAGAGGATGTTTATGCTCTTTTCAGTCCGGCTGGTTCCTATGAATATGATTTGTCATTTGTGCGTCCAGAGTCACTGGATCTGTTTTGGGAGCGATATGAGCGTGTGTATAGGGGCCAGCAGGACTGGAAGGGGCTTGTCCCCAAGGTAATTTCACAACAACTGTTGATTAAAAATGTGGCTATCCTGACAAGGAATGAGTCTATACCCCCCAAGGATTTATGGGTCTGGTTGAGGAGGTTTGCTGAAACGTTGTGTCCCCTAAAAAAGATTGTGGATGATAGAGGGATCTGGACAGGTGTTTGGTCGGTGTCAATGAGGTTGAGAGTGTGGGATAATGTGGTCCAGCATTTGCCCTCCTCTGCCTTTATTGGTAGAGATAGGATTACTGTCTTCTACCCTGGTCAACCAAAGCTGTGCCATAAATGTGGAGCCAAGGGACATTTCTCCTCTTCCTGCCCAGAACAGAAGTGCTCTTTGTGTCAGGAATTGGGGTATCTGGCAAGGGACTGTAAGATCATTAAATGTAACCTATGTGATCAGGTTGGCCACCCTTATAGCCAGTGCCCTGAGGCTTTGCACAATAAGTCAGAAGATTTTTTCCGTCCTCCTGTGTCAGGGGATCCTAATGTCTCTGTCTCATCAGAATCTGTGTCTGTGAGGCCAGCTGTGATGTCAGTGTCCCCCCAGTCTGTGGTCCCCCATCCAGTGTCAGAAAGTGTGGTTAGCAAGTCTGTGTCTCCACCTATTGTTTCTCCTAGGGTAGTGAAGGCAGTGGAGGGTGATGGACCAACGCCTATGGATGTGCCAACCCCTCTTCCTTGGCGTTGCAGAAGTGCGGCTGGAGGTCAGCAGACACCAAGGGGTGGAGTGGGTAACGGATTGGATGATGGTGGGGACGTCGGTGGGAAGGGAGTGAGAATGGCTGGTGCAGAATGCAAAGTGAATGATGTGGAAGTTGGGGTGAAAGATGTGGGGAGAGGGCTTAATGGAGGGGTTTGGCTGAGGATGTCCTGGGGGGCAGAGGGAAGGGGTCCTGCCATCGGGAGTGTCGAATGAGGATATGGAATGGTTGGAGGCCAAAAGGAAAAAGGGTAAGAGGTGGAGAAAAAGGAAAGATGTCAGTGCTCCTGAACCTGGGAGGGTGGAGGTGTCAAACACTTTTGAGGTGTTTTCTGAGGTGGAAGGTGAAAGTTCCTCTGGTGAGGAGTCTGTGATTTCTATGGAGGAGGAATCACAAGGTACATTAAAGCTTGTAGGGTCTTCAAGTGGGGAGGGGGGTAAGCAGGCTAAGAAAGGTGTACCCCTACCTGCATGCATGGGTTAGATATCTAACTGTTTATTAGCCTGAGGAGTGTTTAGGTGGTGGTGGGGGGGGGGGCTTTGTTGTACTTTATAATAATATATATCTAGTTTTGAATATTTAGTTCTGTCTATTTTTTTGCCAAAAAAAAGCCAGTTTGATTTTTTTAGGCTGAGGAAAGCTCGTTTTTGTTTATATATCATTTATTTACTCTTTATATATGTAAATATGTTTTTATTATGTTATATGTTTGTAAGATATTTAATAAACAAAAATGACTTTGATACTGGCTACAATGTATCCCACCTGGGGTATTGGCTGCAATGTACCCCACCTGTGTTATTGGCTGCAATGTACCCCACCTGTGTTATTGGCTGCAATTTACCCCCACCTGTGTTATTGGCTGCAATTTACCCCCACCTGTGATATTGGCTGCAGTTTACCCCTACCTGTGATATTGGCTGCAATTTACCCCACCTGTGATATTGGCTGCAATTTACCCCCACCTGTGATACTGGCTGCAATTTACCCATACTTGTATTATTGGGTGCAATTTACCCGCACCTGTGATACTGGCTGCAATTTACCCATACTTGTATTATTGGGTGTAATTTACCCCACCTGTGATGCTGGCTGCTATATACCCCACCTGTGATGCTGAGCTATATACTGTGTCCTGTGATGCTGAGCTGTATACTCCTGACACAATATGTCAAATACAGGGGACGGAGTGGGTGGATTCTATAAGGGGTGGAGTTTATTAGAAATAGGAGGGGTCAAAAAGGAAGGGCGGGGCTTGGCACCCCCCATCCTAAAACTTCACCAGCTGCCATTGAGTGTAGGGCTGATCCCCGACACCCACAAAACAAAGACAAACAGTGCAAACCTTTTCTTAACCACTTGCCTACCGCCCACCGTCGGCGGAACGGTAAGCCTCTTGTTCTGGGACGACGTCATATGACGTCGTCCCTTTAAGCCGGGATTGAGCGACCGTGGCATGTCACCCATCAGTCATGTGGTGTGTCACCCATCACCCATCAGCGACCGCGGCCTGTCACTCGTCACTGACGTGGCGTGTCACCCGTGACCATGGCGTGTCACCCGTCAGTGACCCTGGCTTGTCACCCGTGACCGTGGCGTGTCACCCTTCAGTGACCATGGCGTGTCACCCATCAGTGATCGTGGCATGTCACCCATCACCTGTCAGTGACCGTGGCGTGTCACCTGTCACCCGTCAGTGACCGTGGCTTCTCACCCAGCCAGTGGCCGTGTCACCCGTCACCCATCAGTGACTGTGGCATGTCACCCGTCAGTGACCTGGCGTGTCATCTGTCACCCGGCAGTGACCGTGGCGTGTCACTGACCATGGCGTGTCACCCGTCACTGACCATGGCGTGGCACCCATCAGTTAACGTGGTGTGTCAACCGCCGCACATCAGTGACCGTGGCCTGTCATCCATCACTGACCGTGGTCTGTCACCTGTCACCCATCACTGACCATGGTCTGTCACCTGTCACCCATCACTGACCATGGCCTGTCACCCATCAGTGACCACCACCAGTCACCCATCAGTGACCACCGCCAGTCACCCGTCACCCATCAGTGACCACCGCCAATCACCTGTCACGCATCTGTGACCACCGCCAGTCACCTGTCAGGCATTAGTGATCACCGCCAGACACCGGTCACCCATCAGTGACCACCGCCAGACACCTGTCACCCATCAGTGACCACCGCCAGACACACGGCACCCATCAGTGACCACCGCCAGTCACCCATCAATGACAACCACCAGTCACCCATCAGTGACCACCACCAGTCACCCATCAGTGACCACCGCCAGTCATCCATCACTTATCAGTGACCACCGTCAGTCACCCATCAGTAACCTCCACCAGTCACCCGTCACCCATCAGTGACCACCACCAGACACTCATCAGTGGCCACTACCAGACACCCGGCACCCATCAGTGACCACAGCCAGTCACCCGTCACCCATAAGTGACCACAGCCAGTCACCCGTCACCCATCAGTGACCACCACCAGTCACCCATCAGTGACCACCACCAGACACCCGTCACCCATCAGTGACCACCGCCAGACACCTGTCACCCATCAGTGACCACCGCCAGACACCCACCACCCATCAGTGACCACCACCAGTCAACCATCAGTGACCATCGCCAATCACCCATCAGTGACCATCGCCAATCACCTTTCAGTGACCGTCACACCCATGAGTAAACATCACCTGTAAGTCTCACACATTTGGCATCGCCATACTCAGGAGGAGTAGTAGAATGTATTTTGGGGTGTAATTTTTGCTATGTACATGCTATGTGTTGGAAATATCATATAAATGGACAACTTTGTGTAAAAATAAAAGCGTTTTAATTTTTTTCCTACAGTTTCCAAAAACCACTGGAAAAAAATGACATGTTCAAAAGACTCATTATGCATCATAGATTATACGTTGGGGTGTTTGCTTTCTAAAATGGGGTCATTTTGTGGGCAATTCCATTGTCCTGGTGCTCCAAGACCTATAAAAGTGTAATAGGAAGATGGTTGAGAAATGAGATGTGTAATTTGTGCTCGTAGAACGCCTGAAGGTGCAACTTCAATGTTGGTCCTCTGTATGTGGCCAGACTGTGTAAAAGTCTTACACATGTGGTATCGCCATACTCAGGGGGAGTAGTAGAATGTATTTTGGGGTGTCATTTTTGCTATGTACATGCTATGTGTTGGAAATATCATATAAATTGACAACTTTGTGTAAAAAAAAATGCGTTTTCATTTTTTTCCCACATTTTCCAAAAACTACTGGAAAAAAATTACATGTTCAAAAGACTCATTATGCCTCATAGATTATACGTTGGGGTGTTTTCTTTCCAAAATGGGGTCATTTTGTGGGCAATTCCATTGTACTGGTGCTCCAGGACCTTCAAAAGTGTAATAGGGGGTTGAGAAATGAGATGTGTAATTTATGCTTGTAGAACACCTGAAGGTGCTAGTTCAATGTTGGGCCTCTGTATGTGGTCAGGCTGTGTAAAACTCTCACACATGTGGTATCGCCATACTCAGGAGGAATAGCAGAATGTATTTTGGGGTCTAATTTTTACTATGTACATGCTATGTGTTGGAAATATCTTATAAATGGACAACTTTGTGTAAATAAAATGCGTTTTCATTTTTTTCCCACATTTTCCAAAAACGACTGGAAAAAAATGAACTGTTCAAAAGACTCATTATGCCTCATAGATTATTCGTTGGGGTGTTTGATTTCCAGAATGGGGTCATTTTGTGGGCAATTCCACTGTCCTGGTGCTCCAGGGCCTTCAAAATGTGATAGGTCTTCATGACATTAGATGTGTAATTTATGTCCCTAGAATACCTGACGGCGCTCCCTGCATGTTGAGCCTCTGTATGTGGCCAGGCTGTGAAAAAGTCTCAGACATGTGGTATCGCCATACTCAGAAGGAGTAGTAGAATGTGTTTTGGGGTGTAATTTGTGGTATGCATATGCTGTGTGTGAGAAATAACCCGTTACAATGACAATTTTGTGAAAAAAAAAAAAAGAAAAAAAAAATCTTCATTTTGCACAGAATTGTGGGAAAAAATTACATCTTCAAAAAATTCACCATGCCTCTTACTAAATACCTTGGAATGTCTACTTTCCAAAAAGGGGTCATTTGGGGGGTATTTGTACTTTCCTGGCTTGTTAGAGTCTCAAGAAATTAGATAGGCCTTCAGTACATCAGGTGTGATCAGGTGTGATCAATTTTCAATGATTGGCACCATAGTTTGTAGACTCTATAACTTTCACAAGGACCAAATAATATACACCGATTTGGGTTATTTTTACCAAAGATATCTAGTAGTATACATTTTGGCCAACATTTATGAAGAAAAATCACTAATTTGCTAAATATTTTGACAGAAACAAAGAAAAAAGCATTTTTTCACAGTCATTTTTTATTTATAGCACAAAAAATAAAAAACCCACTAGTGATTAAATACCGCCAAAAGAAAGCTCTATTTCTGTGAAAAAAGGATGCAAATTTCATATGGGTACAGTGTTGCATGACTGAGTAATTGTCATTCAAATTGTGATAGCGCTTAATGGCCTGGACAGGTAGGAGGTTTTCGTGCCCAGTATTGATGTGGTTAAAGTCCATAAGCAAACCTTTCCAAGATGAGCTCTCTCAGATTGCTGACTTCTGAGTCCCAGGTCAGAGCAACCTCTGCTCTCTCACCTGAGACTTTAAACCACCTGATGGTGGAATTCAGAGGACCACAAGATCTGGACCGTAACCAGCCCTGCCACGGTGGCTGGTAAAAGCCTGGCCGGATTCCCCCTTTAGTCCACTCAAAATGAACGCATGCGAGGTGACACATAGCGTCCATCCACTACTTCACCTCGCATCATTCGACAATATATTTAGCTCAGCTATGTATATCTTTAACTGCTGTAAGATACTGATGTTTCATTTTCATTCATGGGTTTTTGTAACTTGGCTTTTGGCTTTTTTGGTCTCTTGGCTTCCTGTATGCATACGAATGTATTTCAGACATGCTTTATTTGCAGCATCAACTCCGTATGTATAGAACAGAATGCACAGGTTTTTTTATTTTCCACAGCTGTTAAGGTCCTCTTAACATAGGGTGACCAGATGTCCCCGGTTTCCAGGGACAGTCCCCAGATTGAGGACACTGTCCCTGGAGGAAATCTGTCCCTGGCTGCAATGTACCCCATCTGCTTTATTGGCTGCAATGTACCCCCACCTGTGTTATTGGCTGCAATGTACCTCCCACCTGTGTTATTGGCTGCAATTTACCCCCACCTGTGTTATTGGCTGCAATTTACCCCCACCTGTGATATTGGCTGCAATTTACCCCCACCTGTGATATTGGCTGCAATTTACCCCACCTGTGATATTGGCTGCAATTTACCCATACCTGTGATATTGGCTGCAATTTACCCATACCTGTGTTATTGTCTGCAATTTACCCATACCTGTGTTATTGGCTGCAATTTACTCCACCTGTGATATTGGCTGCTATATACCCCACCTGTGATGCTGGGGCTCTATACTGTGTCCTGTGATACCGGCTGCTATATACCCCACCTGTGATGCTGAGCTGTACACTGTGTCCTGTTATGCTGAACTGTATACTGTGTCCGGTGATGCTGAGCTGTATACTGTGTCCTGTGATGCTGATCTGTATACTGTGTTCTGTGATGCTGAGCTGTATACTGTGTCCTGTGATGCTGAGCTGTGTACTCCTGACACAATATGTGGAATACTGGGGACGGAGTGGGTAGATTCTATAAGGGGTGGGGCTTATTAGAAGTTTTAGGGGACAAAAAGGAAGGACGGGGCTTGGCACCCCCCCATCCTAAATCTTCACCAGCCGCCGCTGAGTGTAGGGCTGATCCCCGACACCCACAAAACAAAGACAAACAGTGCGAACCTTTTCTTAAAGTCCATAAACCTTTCCAAGATGAGCTCTCTCAGGTTGCTGACTTCTGAGTCCCAGGCCAGAGCTCTCTCATCTGAGACTTTAAACCACCTGATGGTGGACTTTAGTGGACCACAAAATCCGGACCGGAACCAGCCCTGCCACGGTGGCTGGTAAAAGCCTGGCCGGATTCCCCCTTTAGTCTACTCAAAATGAACGCATGTGAGGTGACACATAACGTCCATCCACTACTTCACCTTGCATCATTCGACAATATATTTAGCTCAGCTATGTATATCTTTAACTGCTGTAAGATAATGATGTTTCATTTTCATTCATGGGTTTTTGTAACTTGGCTTTTTTGGTCTCTTGGCTTCCTATATGCATACGAATGTATTTCAGACATGCTTTATTTGCAGCATCAACTCCGTATGTATAGAACAGAATGCACAGGTTGTTTATTTTCCACAGCTGTTAAGGTCCTCTTAACATAGGGTGACCAGATGTCCCCGGTTTCCAGGGACAGTCCCCAGATTGAGGACACTGTCCCCGGAGGAAATCTGTACCCGGTTTTGTCCCTGTTTTGCAGGACCGGGGTTGTTTGGTTATCCTATTCCGGGGGTCGGCAAGCTGTCAATCACAATCGACCCGTCGACTGAGGGTAGCCGACAGTTCGATCGGGAACACAGCCCCACACACAGACCTTCCCCCAGCTGCCGCCGCCGCTCTCTGTGGAGATTGGGAGGAGGCACAGTAATGGACAGAAGGCAGGGGCTGGAGCTGCTAGAATTACCTTTTTACATTAACCAGCAGATGATTGGTTGCTGGGCAGTTCTAGCAACCAATCACCAGCTTGTTAATGTAAAAAGTTGACTCTGTCAGATCCCAACCCCGCACTCTATCCATTACTGTGACTTCTTCTGTTCTCTGCCCTGCTATTACACCAGTGTAAGTTAGGAAAGTAATACACACTGGTTTGAGAGGGAACACAGAGGACACTACAGTTGAGGGGAGGGAGGGTGAAGGGCATAGAGGACACTAAAAAGGGGGGGGGGGGTAAAGAGGACAGAGGAGATTGCACTGAGAGGGCAGAGAACATTACAGTGGGGGGGGGGGAGGGGACAGAGGAAACTGCATTGTGGGGCACAGAGGACACTAGAGTGGGGGGAGGGGTGTGTGTAGGGGACAGGGGACATTGCATGTGTGGGCAGAGGACACTACAGTGGTTGGGAGGGGTGAAATAGAAAGAGGACATTGCTTTGGGTGGGTAAAAGACACTACAGCAGGGGTGTGTGAAAGGGACAGAGGACGCTGCTTTGGGGGGGGGGGGCGGGTCACTGCAATAGTAGGAGGGGCAGAGGACCCTGCAGGGTGGAGGGGGTAGAGGACACTTTAGTGGGGGGGGGTGTGATGTAAAAGGGGGCAGGACACTGCTATGGGGAGGCAAATTACACTATTGCATGGGGGGCAGAGGTCCCTACTGCAGGAGGAGGGAAGTAAAACTACTGTTTGTGTGTGTGGGGGGGGGGGGCAGAGGACACTATGCTTTGTTTTTATTGGGTGCTTAATAGTTATTTTTTTAAAGGACAACCCCCCCTTCCCCCGGGGATCTTTGATTTCCTCCATGTTGTCCAGGTAGATCTCAACCTCTGACAGGTTGCCTACCCCTGCCCTACTCTATTTTTGCCTGAGCTGGCCTGTGACATGTCGATCCAGTGTGCCCCCTCAGCGCCGCCAGATTATACAGAGAAGGAATCTCCTGCTTACCCGGCTGTCAGATGAAATCTCGCCTCCTGGGCCGGTTCCTATGATAGGCAGCAGACTGGTGATGTCTATCATAGGAGGCGGGAATTCATCTGAGGACAGGGGCCGCGTAGGGTAAACAGGAGATCCCTGTTCTGTATAATCCATCTTCTCTCCTCTCCTCTAGGTAAAGCTGAGCTGCCAGGCACTGAACAGGCTGAGCTGCCGGGCACTGAACAGACTGAGCAGCCCGGGCACTGAACAGGCTGAGCTGCCGGGCACTAAACAGGCTGCATTTATAGGCACTAAACAGGCTGAGCTGCCGGGCACTGAACATGCTAAGCTGCTGGGCTGCATAGGCTGCATTAATGGGCAATGATCAGGCTGAGCTGCTGGGCACTGAACAGGCTGAGATGCTGGGAAATAAACAGGCTGCATTTATGGGCAGTGAACAGGCTGCATTGATGGGCACTGAACAGGCTGAGCTGATGGGCACTGAACAGGCTGCATTTATGGGCACTAAACAGGCTGCTTTGATGGGCACTGAACAGGCTGCATTGTTGGGCACTGAACAGGCTGAGCAGCTGGGCACTGAACATCCTACATTGATGGACACTAAACAGGCTGCATTGATGGGCACTGGACAGGCTGAGCTGATGGGCACTGAACAGGCTGAGCTTATGGGCACTGAACAGTCTGCATTTATGGGCACTGATCAGGCTAAGCTGATGGGCACTGAGCAGTCTGCATTGATGGGCACAGAACAGGCTGCATTGATGGGCAATGAACAGGATGCGCTGATGGGCACTGAACAGACTGCATTGATGGGCACTGAACAGGCTGAGCTAATGAGCACTGAACAGGCTGCATTGATGGGCACTGAACAGGCTGCATTGATGGGCACTGAACAGGCTGCATTGATGGGCACTGAACAGACTGAGCTGATAGGCACTGAACAGACTTCATTTATGGGCACTGAACAGACTGCATTTATAGGCACTAAACAGGCTGCATTGATGAGCACTGAACAGGCTGCATTGATGGGCGCTGATCAGGCTGCGCTGATGGGCACTGAACAGGATGAGCTGATGGGCACTGAACAGGCTGCATTGATGGGCACGGAACAGGCTACATTGATGGCCACTGATGAGGCTGCATTGATGGACACTGATGAGGCTGCATTGATGGACACTGGTGAGGCTGCATTGAAGGACACAGGTGAGGCTGCACTGATGGGCACTGGTGAGGCTGAGCTGATGGGCACTGGTGAGGCTGCATTGATGGGCACTGATGAGGCTGCATTGATGGACACTGGTGAGACTGCATTGAATTACATTGGTGAGGCTGCACTGATGGACACTGGTGAGGTTGAGCTGATGGGCACTGGTGAGGCTGCATTGATGGGCACTGATCAGGCTGCATTGATAGACAATGGTGAGGCTGCACTGATGGGCACTGATCAGGCTGAGCTGATGGGCACTGATGGGGCTTCATTTATGTGCTTTAAAATGCATGGTTTTCCCTTTTATGAACAAGAAAATAGTGACGTTATACGGTTGGGCTGGAATAATAATGCTATGGGGCTGGTATGAAACTTTTTCCAGAAATAACGTATATATCATACAATCATTACATAAACACATACCACATAAACTGCATATATAATTTGAGGAAAATATTAAGAACAAAATAGTTTACTATTTGCCAATAAAAGAAGAAAAATATGTTCCCGGATTTAATTTTAAAAATTGGGTCACCTTATCTTAACATTAATTTACAAACCACTATTAATAGTAAAAAGGGTGCTACAATTATAACTTCTAAAGATTTGTGTGCACAAAAATTCACGCTAGAAGGTATTAATGACCATCACAGGAGCTGTGTCTGTGTGCGACATGTACTGTATGCGCAGGACTCTGTGATCTGTACTAGTGACCTACTCACGACACTGTGCATAGCTTTCTCCTATCTCCTTCTTAAGTGACAGAGCCTCTGAGTGTCAGTAAGTTCCTACATAACATAAGACAAGTTTCACACAAGGAGCTGTAAAGTCAGCTCATAAATCGGATCATATTGTAATCTGCCTACAAGGGAAAGGTCGTCTAGGGAACCCTGGCATTTTTCCAACCAGATTGATTTAATATAGGTCAGTGAGTATGCAGAAAATGAAATCTGAGATCTATCCTTCATGTTTAAATTATGTAATATATAACCACTATAGGTCATTCCTTCATTCATTAAATAAGTGACCTAGTTTTGCATAGCCAGATAGCATTATGTTAATAGAATATGCCAGAAAAGATGCTGACTGCACCATTTAACACATGAAGTTTTTTTTTTTCTTTGAACCACGGCAGCCCAAAATTCACGTATAAGCAGTTGTATGCAATTCATTTCTTTCTAAGTAAATTTGCAGAAAATTGATTTTTTGGAAGCTAAAACAAGACATTCATAGTTCTTGAGCACATAACTGTATTTTTTTCAGTGCTATAACTATAACTTAGCCCTAAAGGAGAAGTCCAGCCTGAGCTCGTTTGGCTGAGCTTCTCCTATGGGTCACAGGAGTGCAATTAGTTTTGCACTCCTGTGACCCGTTTTCAGGAGAGAGAACTAAAGTCCGCTCACTGCTGAGTGCACAGGAGTTGGACCAGGCCTGCGTCATCCTGACTTCAAGAGTCTGGATCCGGCAGGTACCTGGACTGACAGTCATCTCAGCCTCTCAGCGAGCCACTGAGAGACTGAGATGGCCGCTCCCCGCCCCTCCGCAGCTCAGCGCTCCAGTGAGCCTGGAAGGGCAGAGCGGAGGGCTTGCTGATTGACAGCCAACAGCTCTCTGCTCTGGGATCTATGAGAACCAAGGCATCGGCGGTGTTGGATGCCTCGGTCCTGTGTCTGGGGGACAGATGCACCATGAGGCCGATGCTGCACCCACCTAGGTAAGTATCTGGAATAAAAAGAAATGCCATACTTCTGTTTTATTTTTTTTTGTAATTCCTTTATTTTCCAAAGAAAAAATTTGAAGGATACATGCAACTGGAAAGCCATCATCAAATACAGAATCATGGAGACAAGGTGTATATCAGAATAGAGCAACATTATACATAGTAATAGAGGGTACAGTATTCTTATGCTTATATCTTGAAAAACCTAGAACAACATGTAAGTGCACTCCATGGTCTGTAACCATAGCCCGCTGCAAAGGCGGGCAGCGTTGAGCACCCAGGTGCCTAGCTGAAAGCTGCACGTCCAACTGGTCCTCCCGCTCCGACAGCCCCATCAACCGTTCTGAACCATAAAAACCCCCAAAAAAACAAAAACCTTATTATGAAATGACCCCAGGGTTGATTAACGTCCAGGGAGAGGCAGAGACACCTGGCCCCAGCGGCCGAGGGACCCGGAGGAAGACCGCCAGATACCCCCCCCCCACTGCAGCCAGGACCCCACCCACCTCCAGGACCAGCCGCCACGGAGCGGGAGGGTGAGATAAGGCCAGGTTATCACCAGGAAACTCAACTTTTTGAATTATGGAACTTCAGAACAGAGTGGAAGTATAATATAGCAGGTAGATAGGCAAAAAGTAAAAAGCATATAGTGGGAATTGCGTGTCGCCCGCCCAGGACCCCCCGGTGTCACGCCGATCCAGTGGTTCAGCGCAGCATTCCACCAGATAGGCGTCTGTATAGACAAAGTACTGCCAAGGCCGCCAGGTCTCCCAGAAAGGCCTCCTCCCTGTCCTTCAGGGTGGCAGTCAGGTCTTCCATATTTCTCAGGTCATTAACCTTCGAGAACCAAAGTGCCAGAGAGGGAGGGAGCTCCGACTTCCAACAGAGAGGGATACATGCCTTAGCCACATTCAGCAGCTGCATTGTTAAGGAAGTTTTGTACTTCTTGATGGGACGGTCTGTCAAGTGTATTAAACACGCCAGTGGCTTGTCTTCCACATCCACGGCAGTCAGGTTTTTTATGGTGCGGGTCACCCCCTTCCAAAAGGGACGCAGTTTTGGACAGTCCCAAAAGATGTGGAGCATTGTGCCTTCCCCCCTTCCACATCTCCAGCAGCGCTTCAAAATCCAAGGGAAGAACCGATGCAGAACCGTTGGCACTCTGTACCATCTTGTAAGAATTTTATAACAGGATTCTTGAATCCTGGTAGCTATGGAGGATTTATGGGCAAAGTGCAGTATTTTCTCTCTCTCTGCAGCAGTCAACTGAACACCCAGATCCTCTTCCCATTGAAGAAGGGATGGTGGCTGAAAATCGGCTCGGGGCTGAGTCAACAAGGTATATAGTAAGGAGAGGCCGTGGCGAACGGGCTCCCCAGAGCATATCGCCTCCAGTGTAGTCAACTGTCTGGAGCCTCCCAGGGTCCTCTGGGACCTCCGCAAGAAGGCCCGGAGCTGGAGACCACTGAGAAAGTCCAAGGGAGGACTGACCACCGCTGGACCCGCAACATCAGAAAGGGAACCATCAGTTTTGAGGAAGTCCGAGACATAAGTACGGTTTACTGCCCTCAGCCACTGGAAAGCCGGATTGTGAAGGCCCGGTTCAAACTCTGGGTTGTCCAAGACCGGGATCATAGGCGATGGGTATGGGGAGACTGAGGTGTGCCTGAAAGCCTCCCTGGCAACAGCCAGGGTGCCCCCAGGAGTTGGGTGGTCCACTATTCCACAGGGAAGGGGGGAGTGGATCCACTGCCAGCTTTTCGCCATGCCTGCTGAGTCCTCCAGCTCCATGGCAACCCAGTGCTTGGCGTCGGCATGGCAGAACCAGTCCACCAGCCTAACCAAGTGAGTCGCCCTGTAATACGCCCTCATGTCTGGGAGGCCTACACCCCCCCGAGCTTTGGGCAGGTGAAGAATGGTAAGCTGGATCCTGGGCTGGCGGTCAGACCATACAAATTCACGGAATAGGACTTCAACCCTCTTGAAGAAACTGGACGGGAGCCAGATAGGTAACGCCTGCATGATGTACAACATTCTAGGGAGGACAGTCATCTTCAGGGCGCTACATCTGCCAAACCATGTCAGCGCCAGTGAATGCCAGCGGAGTAAATCCGTCTTTACTCGGGCCAGTAGACGTACAAAGTTTGCAGAGTATAGGGCCTTTACATCACTGGTAATGTCTACCCCTAAATAGCGTATAGAGGAGTTAGCCCAACGCAGAGGGTAGGCCGCTCTCAGGCGGTCCACCACAGCCTGGTGAGCGGTGATATTAAGGACCGAGGACTTGGCCATGTTGATCTGAAAATGCGACAATGAACCATACTCCCTCAGCAACCGAAGAACTCTCGGAAGGGACGTGTCGGGTGAGGTCAGGAAGAAAACCAGGTCGTCTGCAAAGGCAGCGACCTTATGTGAGCCAAAGCCCTTCCGAAAGCCCTTCATCTCCTGGTCCGACCCCAAAGTACAGAGAAAGGGTTCGAGCGTCAAAAAAAAAATAAGGGGAGACAACGCGCAGCCCTGCCGGGTTCCATTGCGAATGCCGAAAAAGCCCGATCTGGTCTCGTTGACCCTAATCACTGCTGAGGGGTCAGAGTAGAGGGACATGATCCATCCAAGCATTGACGCGCGAAGGCCCACATGTTCCAACGTGGCTCTAAGAAAAGACCAGTTGACCCGGTCGAAGGCCTTCTCCGCGTCGGTGGAGAGTAAGAGCAAGGGTCTCCGCTCCGATCTGGCCGCGTGTATCAGGTTTAGTACTCAATTGTTGAAAACACCACCTAGGGGAGTAAGCCCTGTTGCCGTCATCCCTATTCTGCAAATTGTTGAATGGAACCCCCTCACTTGGGTTTGGGATTTTTTTAGGCAAACTGAATAGTGAATCGTTTTATGTAAAAACTATAAAGGTTTAATGGTATACATTAAAATATACAATACAATAAATGTATTACATAACATTTAAAACAACATATGGGTACATGTGTTTGACAAATACGTCTGGTAACTGTAGTTTGTGGACACTCCTTGGCCCGACGCGTTTCAGGAGATTCCCTTCTTCAGGGGCCGTAATTGGGAGATTCACAGTTCTATAATACAATGGCATGTGTTTAGATTGACTTCAAATACAACAGCAAATTTGAACAAGGAACCTCTACAAATCATCAGTAGTTGTACCTTAAGAAATCACCATACAAGTATATGTAGCCATAGCCTGGTATGGTTTAGTTGGAAAATGTATATACATATATACCCAGACCACTGACACAGCACTGTGTAACCGTGTAGTTTCTCACAGGCTGCCACCGGCACACCACCCCCGCATAGTCACCACTGGGCCTCCATGGTCACCGCGCCAAACGCATCCACGTCC
>BLSH010137468.1:324319-376904 GCA_018402905.1 Glandirana rugosa
CCTACGCTTCGGGTCCTTCCGGGGACCGGGCCTACCCGACTGGGGACGGATGATATTCTGGAAAAAACTCAGGAACAGACCGGGGAATCACCTTCACGAATTGTGATAGGGCGTGCCCGTTAGAAAGGGACACCTGAGGGACTCTCGGATGTATAGGGACTAGGGATTCCTCCCTTTCCTAGGAGTTGTTACACCATCAATGGTGGGGTAACGGGAGGACTTGTGTCTGGACTTCGACAAGCGCTCCCAAGACCGTTTGTCCGACAACGGCGTGTATGGCCCTAACTAGGTGGTACTGGTCCGTCCTAAACAGGGTTTAATGTATACCATTAAACCTTTATAGTTTTTACATAAAACGATTCACTATTCAGTTTGCCTAAAAAAATCCCAAACCCAAGTGAGGGGGTTCCATTCAACAATTTGCAGGTTTAGTACTCAGACGGTATTGTCCCTCGCCTCTCGTTGAGGGACAAATCCTGCCTGGTCATGGTGGATCAATCCCGGTATGTGCGGCAACAGCCTGTTTGCCAGAACCCTCGCGAACAGCTTCAGGTCTGTGTTCAGGAGGGCAATGGGGTGGTAACTACCACATTGTTGAGGATCCTTTCCCTCCTTAGGGATCAGGGATATGTAGGCTCTCAGGGAGTCCACAGGGAAAGATTGCCCGTGCGGGATAGTGTTAAGCACTTCCACTAAGGGGCCAGACAAGGACTCAAAAAAGGTCTTATAGTAGGCAGGGGTCAGCCCATCCGGGCCAGGGGGCTTCGCATCCGCCAAGGCCGCGCCAAGCTCCTCGACAGAAATTGGTTGCTCAAGTTCCTCCTGGATACCGGGATCTAGGGTAGGCATCCCCGAGGAGACCAGGTACTCCTACATTTCCAGGTTTTCCTCCCCGGGCGGAACCGCAGAAGTGGCGTCCACCAGGTTGTACAGTTTTTTAAAAAAGGAGCGGAATTCCCCTGCTATGTCAGAGGACAGCAACAGTTTCTTACCCAACCCAGTTTGCACCCAAGGGATGTAGGTCCCCGGGAGCGGCCCTCTGAGCGCCCGTGCCAAGAGAGCACCTGGTTTGTTGGAAAATTCGTAGAAGCCTCGTTTGACCCAGGCCAGTTTCTGTTTTGTTTTAAAGAAGAGAAGCTCACGAAGCTCCTCCCAAACCTTCTGAAGGTCCCGGAAGGCAGAATGGGCCAGAGATTCCTTGTGAGTACGCTCAAGGACCCGCAATCTCATGAATAGATCCTCCATCTGTTGTACGCGCTCTCTCTTGCGGCGTGCCCCCCATCTAATCAGGACTCCCCGCACCACTGTTTTATGTGCCTCCCAGAGCATGAGGGGGGTTGGTGACCGAGCCAGTTTTTGTAGCGAAATAATCCCGCAAAGTGGACAAAACATCTCAACGAATCTCCTCAGACTGGAGGAGGGTCTCATTCAACCGCCAGTTCGGTAGAGGTCGGGCCAGGTGATCGAGCCTAAGTATAGCATGAATGGGCGCATGGTCCGAGAGGGACACTGTGCCGATGGATGTGTCTGCTACAGAAGGTAGTCCAGCCTGGAGTAGGTATGGTACACCTGCGAAAAAAAGGTGTAGTCCCGGTCACAGGGATGCTGAATCCTCCAAGGATCCACCAAGTGAAGCAGTTGTAGCTCTGCTTTAATTTTGCGGAGTACGGTATAGGGGAGGTGTGAGGCGCCCCTCGAGACATCTAGGAGGGGCTCCATGGCAAAGTTCAGATCGCCACCTAACACCATCAAACCCTCCGAGAAGTCCAAGAGCTCAGGAAGAAGCCTACGCAGAAATAGTGTGTGGTCTTTATTGGGCAGGTATAGATTAACCAGGGTGACCCGCACACCTGATAGCAGACCCTGAAGGAGAAGAAAACGGCCCTGTGGATCTATCCGTTGCGCCTCCAAGACCCAAGGAACGGATCTGGCAAAAAGTATGCTAACCCCTTTGGACTTGGAGACTGGAGAGACACTATGGAATGCCACGGGGAAGGCTTTGTTTGTGAGCTTAGGGGTATGGTCTCCTTTAAAGTGCGTCTCTTGTAGAAAGGCTATCTGCGATCCCTCTCTCTTCAGGAAGGAAAGGAGCTGTGATCGCCTCTCCGGCGTATTGAGACCCCTTATATTGAGGGATGTAATTTTGAGGAGACCCATATGGCAGGCCGTAGCCTACATCAGGCTAGCCGGTAATGATTGAGTGGAGCCTCGGGAAGGGCCCCTGGCGAGCGACACCTTCAAAGAAGGAGAAGAATAAGAAAGGGAGAAGGAATGGAGAAGAGAAAGAGAAAAAAAAATGGAGGAAAGGGGGGGAAAGAGAAAAAAAAGAAAAGAGAAAGGGGGGGAGGAAGAAAGGAAAGAGGGAGGGGAGAAAGGAATGTAGAGTATAAACTAAATTACTATCAAGGCTACAAGCCTATGGGTTCCGGTATCGCCCAAGGGCGAGTATCCCGGATCAGGACCTACTGAGGAGGTGGGTGTAGGGGTCTTTCCGGAACAACCCAGACAGTTGTCAAGTAAATAAGCTGTATCAGGAAGAACAGAGATGCCGGACACAGAGGACCAGTCAGACATGCGTCACATTAAGAGAGAAGCCTGGACAAGATTCCCACAACTACAGAAAAACCACCGGGTCAGAATGTGAGCGGGGCCTAATGCCAGGACCGAACACACCCCGCCAGGGAAGCCAAACAATAGACCTAGAACACTCAGGTACAGTATACATTTCTAAACACAGTAAACTTTAACCGAATAATCGGAGCACAGTAACGTAACCCCCCTGCCCCCCCAACCCATGACAACCTCCACCATACCAGTACAATACCATTGAAATGACCAGCCCCATCTAAACCCCAACCAGCCCCTCCCCCATACAAGCTGCGGCCCCATTTAAGGACCCATTCCCCAGAGCCAAGGTACCGAGCGGGCCCCTGGGCAGCCGCCGGACCCCCCCGCCCCCCACAGCCCCCCCGCCGCCAAGGCGGCACGGCAGCCAAGAGGCGACCGGGGGCACCAACCCCAGGCCGAGTGCCCTCCTGTGAAAGGAAAAAGATTAGAGACAATCATCATCAAACAATCCTCAAACAATACATCATTACATTAGGAATGTCCTGGGCATCCCAGAACACAGTGAGGTTATACATGAAAATTTAACAGCCCAAAGGAAAAAAACGGTGATGCCAGGGGGAGCAGGGGCAACATCTGGGGCACTACCAGCTTCAGGGATAGGGCTGGCTCAGGACCACCAGAACCAGTCAGTCAGCGGTGGTCTCTACTACATGCACGGAGGGGGACCGAGGGAAGGGGGGCGAAAACCAGGAACCGTGGCGGAATCGTAGGCCCCGAGGGACGGCCACGACCTCGGCCCCAGTCCAAACGTAAAGGGGGGGAAGGGGGGAAGGGCAATATGAAGAAGACACAAAGTACTTCAGTCCGATCCTCACGATTGAGACAGCTGCTGAACAATCCAGGAGTGAAAGGGAGCATAGAAGAAAATAGGGATTCCACTTGTCATCAGTCAGAACAAAACGGCCGGAGTGGCGCCGACCAGTCCTTCCCGGCCTGCATGGGACAAAGGGATGGTGTCTGAAGGTAGGATCTGTCCAGAACCACAGGGGGCAGTGGCCACAGCCCGGGACAGAGAGACTAACAGCCAGGGCAGCCTGGGAGTACACAGTCAAATGGCACTCTCGCCAGGCAACTGGCGTATGGTAACAAGAAAAGCCTCCTGATGACCCGATGTCTTACCCGGGCCTGCAATGCTCCCAGTGCCTAGTCCTCCGATGCTGTCGGCCGCCTATGGGATGGCTCCCCACTCCGCGCCCTGGAGCGGGGTCTCTGCTGATGCTGAGGACGTGGAGGCGGGGGGAACCCCACCCCTTGGTAGAGCAGATATTCGTGCCAGTTGGGGATCTCCAGAGCAGGACGTTCAAGAAAGGAGAAAAGGTCCGGCAGCTGATCTGGAGCCCGCAGGTAGAACTCCTCTCCCCTATTCTACACAACCAGGTGAAAGGGATGGCCCCATCTGTACGTTATCTCCATTTCCCTCAGGGGATCCAGGAATGGACGTAACAGAGCACACATCCCCCTTGTCTGTCTTGAAACATCTGGGTAGATGCAGATACTTGCCCCATCAAAGTCCAGGGGGCCCTTAGCCCAAGTCTGCCGAATTATTTCCTCTTTGATCCCAAAGAAATGGACCCGACACAGGACATCACGAGGCAGGTCTTGAGAAACTGATCCCCCAGCGGGGGCACAAGGACCCGGGATCCGATGGACTCTGTCCAGTTCTAGGTCTGCGGTAGGAGGCTTGTCAAGGTATCTGTTTAGTATAGCTGTCACCGTGGCCTTGAGGTCAGAGCCCCGAGTGGCTTTAGGTATGCCCCGGAGGCGAAGATTGTTCCGTCGGCTGCGGTTTTCGCCATCGTCGACATGTAACTGGAGATCGATGAGGTGACGACGGAATGCCTGCTGGTCAGTCTCCAATGCAGAGAGCCTTGTCTCCGTGGCATTAGCCGACGCCTCCAGGTCACCCATCCGCTCCTCCACCGCCTCCACCTGGCCTCTGATATCATGGAGCTCCTTTGTGAGGGCGCTCACTATAGAGGTGGCCATAGCCTGAAGATCATTTCTGGTAGGCAGGGAGGCAATGATTTCCCTGAGGGTCCCGTCAATGACCGTTCCCGGTGGGATCGCTCCCGGAAGGTTCGTCCCCGAAAGATTAGTTCCCGGAAAGTTCGTTCCTGGAAAGTTAGTTCCCGGAGGATCGGAGGATGGAGCTGCTTGCGAGTCTTCTCTCGGCCACTCTGGAGAACGGATGGGCGATGGCGACTGCCGCACACCAGGGCATTCCTCCCCATCAGATCGGGCCCTTCCTTCTTGCTGTACTCCTTTCTTGCTAGAAGGGGTTGCTGTCCCATGCTGCTGCACACATGGAGGCGCCATATTGCCTGAAAGCTCGGGGGGGGGACCGTGGTTCCTAAGGAAATACTGAGTGATCTCCGGTCCTCTGTGTTCCCCCAGGATGTGTGGGTTCCTGCGATCACCCGGCATGCGTTTAAAGGCTTCAGGACCAAGGCTAAACGGTTTGTCCCAGGTCTAGGTCCGGCAGAGCTCCAGAGACACTTCTTCACTCGGCCATTGCTAAGCCACGCCCCCCATACTTCTGTTTTAAAGCAAAGTTTGATTATTGTAGCGGTGAGCCTTAAAGGGGAAGCTGGAAAAGAATTGGGACACCCTTACCTGTACAGAGGCTGCCTGCCCTTTTTCCAGTCCCAAAAACACACCAACACCAGGGGTATTTTACCTTTTATTGCAGATCTTGAACAAAATGCAGGGAGGAGGGTTGAAGGTGTAGGATACCCAAAGGCACACACATCTTAGAGAACAGCTTCCTGGAAAATCTTTGTTCAAGCAGTATTATGCCCTATAGTAGCAGCCTCAAAATGATGCTGAAGAAAGAGATAACAGTCAGCAAATATGAAACGCTATGAGGGCAGATGCAGTCCTTGCAGCAACTTCTGGCATCTCAAGATGTACTTCTATACCTGGAGCTATAGGCAAAAGGCACCCACCTCTCCAGCTGAACTTTTACAGACAAGTTTCCTTCAGGCTAGTCTTCATTTAGGCCCTTAGCCCATAGCACATGCTAAGGTCTAGTAACAGTGATTCTCTGGAACACACACACAGGCCCCCTCCCAAGGGGGAAGCCCTAGGGAAAGAGAGCTCAGATCCCCTAAAATATTTGTCTTCTCCATAGTCATACCTTCTGGGTCAACCTCACAGGGACTGGCTAAGGTCAGATAACTATTCATAAACCATTGATTCATCCTCCCACACTATTTCTGGAACATTCTTCCAGAAGCAGGCAGAAACAATCAACCACCAGGTTTAGGATAATTCTGTTCAGAGCTAGAAAGTAAATTGCAACTCACCTGGTTACAGCAGAGCTATACTCTAAATTTAGCCAGCCCAGGGCAGGGGCACTACATTATTCATAACTGCCTGTTAAATTATTTGGCCAAAAATTCATTTGTAGATATGCTCCTTATACATTTTGTTTCATTTTAACATACAGTATCTATATTGCAATTAGGTAGCATCTTCATACTAATTAACTGTTTTGAATTTCATTCATCTAACAGATGTAAAAAATCCAAAAAGATTTGACTATGCACAGCAGCAATAAAATTGTATTACAAGTCTGAGAATGTCCATTTCCTCAAAGCATTAATAAATAAAGAAATCATTATTAATACATTAAGATATCAGGATATCACCTCTGAGAATCTTAAATATGCCACCACTGGGAAGATGCTATTTGTATAAAATTCTGGCTTTTTTGCAGTATAGTAGATTGTGCCATACACTGTATATTGCAGAAATATTATATAATGTGGTCTGATATATAACTCTACTGCTATGGAAAGGGGAAGGAAAAACTAGTACAATATGACTTTATCGTATGCAATGTTAAACATTCAAGACAAGGCCTTTAAAGTTGTATGAACAGCATAATGGTATCAAGTGTCTGTGACATTTACCAGTGTCTGCTATGTGGAGAAAATAGTACAAGAATAATGGAACAGTCTCTCAATAGGTCTACCCAAGAAGCAACGTGTCTAACTATGGAAGCATGGCTGTCATCTCTGTCGATCAGCAAAGCCTGCTAGAAGCACACTTAGGCAGAACTAAGAATGATATATAGGAAGGGGTGGTAAGAAAGATTGTGGCAGGATAATCTAAATATGGTATACATCCTATGCAAATTAACTCAACCAGTCAAAGTTTGTACAAAACTGGCTTTACATCTTATATATATTTATTAATTACCCCTGCCAGCGCTGGAGAAGTAGCACAAGAACCATGTAATTGACCCAAGAAGATCTGGAACTCAGTTGAGGAGTTTTCTTCTAAATAACCTTGCTGTCATACAAAGTGCTATAGTGTTCTGCAACTTAACAGGAAACCAAAGAGAAGGTTATAACAGTGTATACTGTGTTATGAAGGTTTTTATTTTTCGTCATTTATTATCATTATTTGTCAGGGTATAGCTAGTAATAGTCACTTTCAGATGAATTTCTTCTGTAATATTGAACTTAAAGCAGAGTTCCACCCAAAAGTGAAACTTTCGCTGATTGGATCCCCCCCCCCCCCCAAGTGTCACATTTGGCACCTTTCGGGGGGAGGGGGAAGAGGACACCTGTCCTTTTCCACACATCCGGGAGCTCGGGCTGGCGGCCGCGGCCGCTGACGTCAGTAGCCCGACTCCCTCCTCACTCTGCTACTGGCCACCTGGCCAATTGCAGAGCGCAGGGGAGCCTCGGGCATGTGCAGTAAGGTGCCCGTCATGAAGCTGTAATGCTACACGTTTGTGTTCCCTTATCCGCAATTGATGCGTCTGCACCCGACCCCCGATCCGCAGATCGGCGGCGGGTGCAGACATCGCTGGACTCCAGGACAGGTAAATGTCCTATTATTAAAAGTCAGCAGCTACAGTATGTGTAGCTGCTGACTTTTATTTTTTGCAGGGAAGTGTGGACCTCCGCTTTAACCACTATTGAAAGGCACTTATACCCCCTTCCTGCCCAGACCAATTTTCAGCTCTCAGTGCTCTCACACTTTGAATGACAATTACTCAGTCATGCAACACTGTACCCAAACACGTTTTTATAATTTGTTTTCCGCACAAATAGAGCTTTATTTTGGTGGTATTTAATCACCACTGGGTTTTTTTAATTTTTTGCGATATAAGTAAAAAAGAGCGAACATTTTGAAAAAAAAACACATTTTTTTTAGATTCTATTATACAATTTTGCAAATAAGTAATTTTTGTTCACACATTTGAGCCAACATTTATACTGCTACATATTTTTGGTAAAAATAACCCAAATTAGAAGATATTTAGTCTGTGTGAAAGTTATAGAGTCTACAAGCTATGGTGAAAATCATTAAAAATTAATCACACCTGATGTACTGACGGTCTAATTTCTTGAGGTCCTGAAATATCAGGAAAGTACAAATACCCCCCAAAAGACTCCTCTTTGGAAAGTAGACAGTCCAAGGTATTTACTAAGAGGCATGATGAGTTTTTTGAAGTTGTAATTTTTTCCCACAGTTCTTGGGAATATAAAGAAATTATTATTATTTTTTTTTACACAAAATTGTCATAATAACAAGTTATTTCTCCCACATAGCATATGCATACTTCCAGTCACACCCCAAAATACATTCTGCTACTCCTCCTGAGTATGGCCATACTACATATGTGAAATTTTTTCACATCACACATTCTAGGAGCATAAATTACACATCTAATTTCATTCCTACCTATCACACTTTTGAAGGTCCTGGAGCACCAGGATAGTGGAATTACCCACAAAATGACCCCATTATGAAATGCAAGAACCCCTATTCTGATGGGCTGCAGATAGGTACTCAGATTCTCTGATGCACTTGAGGCAGGTACTCGGGTACTCTGATGGGCTGTAGATAGGTACTCGGATACTCTAATGGGCTGGGGAAAGGTACTTGGGTACTCTGATGGGCTTGAGACAGGTACTCGGGTACTCTGATGGGCTGTAGATAGGTACTCGGGTACTCTATTGGGCTGGAGAAAGGTACTCAGGTACTCTGATGGGCTGCAGATAGGTACTCGTGTACTCTGATGGGCTGCAGATGGTACTCAGGGTCACCCTGAGGAAGTCACGTGGTGTGACGTAACGTGTAGGATGTGGCCGGATCGCACAGTATACCGGAAGGGAAGTGATTTTATCATTATTGTGAATTTTTCTTCTTATTGATGTAAGCAGCCACTTTTACTTAATAAAGTAGAGATTTTTGTATGGTTTTACACTATGGGGGCCCTATGGTTTATTTGCTTTCATGTATCTGACAAGTGTGAGCGGCAATAAACGGTACGGTCCAGTGGATGTCCCATAGATGTTGGTGGAGATGGCAAGGAAACATTCTTAAAGAGAAAGGCACTCCAATTTGCTGGGTGGATGTTATTCAGGAGTATAACACTTATATCAAGGTGAGAGTTCTGAAAGCACAAGTGGTGGTGGCACCAGCGGAGAAGCTCCTTTGGCGGTGTATGGGGACCCACCAGCTTGGCTCCGTCCACATATATTGAACACTTTATTGAAGATTTTTGTTCACTTTGGAGCACCTAGTCACTTTATTAATTGATGAACTAGGACCACTATTCATAGAAGGAATTCATGTATGAACTTTACTAGCACATTATTATATACTGTTTGCACAGAGTCACTTTAATTTTTGGAGCATTCACATTGCTTATACAGTGAATTTATGAATTGATATATGTATATATATATGTATTTTTACTTTTATTTATGTTGTACATATAGCACCTTTAGTGATTGCACAATATCATCTACACCCGACTAATTCATAGGTACTCGGGTACTCGGATGGGCTACTGATAGGTATTCTCTGGGCTGAAGATAGGTACTCGGGTACTCTGGGCTTGAGACAGTTATTCGGGTACTCTGATGGGCTGGAGACAGGTATTCGGGTACTCTGATGGTCTGCAGATAGGTATTTGGGTACTCTGGGCTATAGAGAGGTATTTGGATACGTTAGGCTGGTGACAGGTAATGAGGTATTCTGATAGGCTGGAGACAGGTACTCGGGTACTCTGATGGGCTGGAGACAGGTATTCTGGTACTCTGATGGGCTGCAGATAGGTACTCAGGTACTATAATGGGCTGGAGATAGGTACTCGGGTACTCTGGGCTGGAGACAGGTACTCGGGTACTCTGATGGGCTGCAGATAGGTACTCAGGTAGTCTGGGCTGGAGACAGGTACTTGGGTACTCTGATGGGCTTGAGACAGTTACTCGGGTACTCTGGTGAGCTGGGGATAGGTACTCAGGTACTCTGATGAGCTGGTGACAGGCACTCGGGTACTGTGATGGGCTGGTAACAGGTATTCGGATGGGCTGGTGACAGGTACTCGGGTACTCTGATGGGCTGGTGACAGGTACTCGGGTACTCTGATGAGCTGGTGACAGGTACTTGGGTACTCTGATAGGCTGATGACAGGTACTTGGGTACTCTGATGGGCTGGTGACAGGTACTCGGATGGACTGGTGACAGGTACTCTGATGGGCTGGTGACAGGTATCAAGCTATCACAGCACAATAGCAGATAAACCATCAGTTTGCAGAGGCCCTGCTGGAGTTAACCACTTACCTACCTAAGCCCTTTTTTACATTTGTCGTTTACAAGTTAAAAACATTATATTTTTTTCAAACACCCTAGAGAATAAAATGGCGATCATTGCAATACTTTTTGTCACACGGTATTTTCGCAGCGGTCTTTCAAGCGTGATTTTTTTTTTGGAAAAATTAAACTTTTTTGAGTTAAAAAATAAGACAACAGTGAAGTTGGCCCGATTTTTTTGTATACTGTGAAAGAGGATGTTACGCCGAGTAAATAGATACCATACATGTTACAGTTGAAAATTGCGCACGCTTGCGGAATCGCGACAAACTCCGGTACTTAAAAATCTCCATCGGAGGTCTTTTGCTGGAATTATTGCTCACACTCTGGCAATCGCGGTGATACCTCACATGTGTGGTTTGAACACCGTTTTCATATGCAGGCGCGACTTACGTATGCGTTTTCTTTGCTGCGCAAGCTCGCGGGGACAGTGGCGCTTTAAATTTTTTTTTTTTTAGCACTGTTCCTTAAAAAAAAAGTTCTGATCACTTTTATTGCTATCACAAGGAATGTAAACATCCCTTGTGATAGTAATGTATGATGGAGCCGCAGCTCCAGGCCTCTTCCTTAAGATAGGCCCAGCCCAGAGGTGTGAGTGAGTCACTAGTGCTGCCAAGCCCTGCCCTGTCTGCAGTGTACACATGATTGATTTGTAAATTGCGGCTGCATTGATATTTACATTTTTCCCTCACCCCTCTCTCTCTCACCCTCCTCTCTCTCTCATCCCCCCCCACCTCACCCCCATCCTCCTCTATTTCTCACACCCTCCCTATTTAATTTAATTTGTTTCAATATTTAATTTGTTTTAACAAAAATTGTTTGCATTTTCGTTGTATTTATTTCCATAGAAAGGGTCAACGAAATCCACAGCACAGGGCCCACAATGCTCTTAATCCGGCCCTGGTGACAGGTCCTCCTTTGCACTTCACAGTATTCAGGTCGCCAAAAACAGCAATTCTGAATACTGTAACTTTTTTAAAACCGTCACCTTTAGCCTCCGAGTAAACCGGTAGTGACGTTGTGACGTCGCTTCTGAAATTTGACGAAGGAGACCCAATTGGAGCTGATTCCGGCTTCCGTCAGGTCTCCTCCTAGCCGGTGGACGTGCCGGATCAGAGCTCCGGTCTCCCGGTGGAAGTTGGCGGAAGGGCGGATGTCCCCTCCTGCAGCCCGGGTTAACGACCAAGCAGCTCCCGAGACAAATCGGCCGTTATCGCTGGATAGCCGATCACCTGCTCTAAAGAACGGCACCGGGATATAACCTGCAGCTGCAGGCTGTATCCTGATACCTCCACTTAAGGCAGCCGCCGTTTATAAACAGCGATTTGCGTTAAGTGGTTATAGACTTCTGAAAGAGTCGCTCTTCATGAAGGATGGCCATAAGAACAGTGGGCAGGATTGTTAGCACCATTTTTAACCGGTGAACTCCAAAAAGCCTACTTTGATCTGCAAGAAGATAAGGCACAGGATTATGAGACCCTAAAGGCAGAGATACTCGCACGCGCCTAGGGGTCACCATGGCAGTCCAGGCCCAATGGGTGCATCAGTGGACCTACCGCACCAATAAGCCACCCCGCTCACAGATGTTTGACCTCACCAGGAAGTGGCTACAGCCGGAGACTTTGCCAGGTTCCCAGATTGTGGAACGTGTGGTCATGGACCGATATCTACGTGCGCTCCCTACTGCTTTGAGGAAGTGGGTCTCCTCGTGGAAAGATACACTGCTGCTGAGGACTTGTTGCACCCATCTACGTCCCACTCCAATGTATCTAGGGGAGAAAGATTGCCTGGCGGACCCGGTAAGAGTGTTCCAGGGTTCAGGGGCGTGGGGAAATATGATAAGACTGCTACGGGTAAAGAAACTGTGGGCTCTGGACCTGGAGACTGGCCAAAGAAGCCAGGAAGTCTTGGGGACCCTGGAAAGGATTAGGTGTAGAGCACATACAGTGCTACCGATGCCATGCATTGGGCCATATTGCTGCCAATTGTCCCCTGAATGATGAACCAATGCAATGTGATTATACTTATGTGCCTTTCTCTTTTTGCACAGGTCACATATACAGCATCATGTTCAAATCGCATGGAGAAGCAGATGTGTGTGATTTTTGTTGATAGAAAGCCAGTCACTGCCCTGCTTGACTCTGGTAGTGTAGTAACATTGGTAAAAAGCAATTGTGTAAATCCTGCAAGGTTACACCCTAACACTTTTGGGGTCATTTGCATCCATGGGGACACTCGTTGACTACCAGACGGCGGTGGTTGAGATTGACACCCCTTGGGGCAGTGTGACTCATTCAGTGGGGTTAGTACCTTCACTGCTATATGACGCCCTAGTGGGCAGGGATTTTCCCCATTTTTGAAGGTTATGGGAAGGCACAGGGAGTCTGGAGTAGAGAGCTCCCCCTGCTGCAGAAGCATGGGAACCTCACCTGACCCTTTTTTGGCAAATGGAAGGGGAGACTGGTGGTAGGACCGAGGAAGGAGGAGACCCTCCTTCTTTTCCTGTACTGACTGGGGAGCCAAAGGAGCTGGAAGATAGGTCCCAGCTGGAGGCTAATGACCCAGAAAATGTCTCTGACCCTGACTGTTCACTGAGTTAACAGAATGTAGTACCGGACTTAGAGGTTCGGAGAGAGGACTTCTGAACAGAGCAACTATGGGATGTCACTCTCATTAGAGCCAGAGAAAACATGAAGGTGATGGATGGAGAACCTGTGGACCCTAATTGGGGGGTGTCTTTTCCCTACATGGCTCTGAAAAATAATTTGTTGTATCAGATGGTGAAACGTGGGGAGGATGAGGTGGAACAGCTAGTGGTTCCCAAACCCTTTTACAGGATGGTGCTAGATCTAGCCCATGAACATGTAATAGAGGGGGCATCTGGGTATGGATAAGACCAGGGAGAGAATAATCCAGAGGTTGCATGCAGATGTCAGAGAGTATTGTGAATCATGCCCTGAGTGTCAAATGACTGCCCCGTCACCCCATTTTCGTAGTCCCCTTGTCCCACTTTGCATAATTGAAGTGCCATTTGAGCGAATTGGCATGGATCTTGTGGGACCAGTAGTAAAATCTTCCCGGGACACCAGCACATCCTGGTGATCCTGGACTATGTGACCTGCTATCCAGAAGCCATAACTTTGCAGGACACCTCTGCTAAGACTATTGTCAAGGAGCTGGTCCAGGTGTTTAGTCAGGTGGGATCCTTAAAGAGGTCTTAACGGATCAGGGCACCCTGTTTATGTCCCATGTAACCAAGGAATTGTGCAGGTTGTATAAAATCTCCCACCTCCGTACCTCGGTCTACCACCCCCAAATGGGTAGACTTGTGGAGAGGTTTAATAAAACGCTCAAAAGCATGTTGAAAAATGTAGTGGAAAAAAGATGGGAGGTATTGGGATATGTTGCTGCCATATCTCCTGTTTGCCAGAAGAGAGGTTCCGCTGGAGTCTACGGGTATTCCCCCTTTGAACTCTTGTATGGTAGACATCCCAGGGGTCTGCTAGATGTTGCAAAAGAGACATGGGAAGGAGAGGCCATCCCATCCCCGTCATCAAGCATATTTTGTTGATGCAGGATCAAATCGCAGCAGTCTTGCCCCTAGTGCGAGAGCATATGAAGCGATCTCAGGAAGCCCAAAGAAGGGTTTATAATTGGGGTGCCAAAACCCGAACTTTCAACCCCGGAGACAGAGTGCTGATACTAGTCTCCACGGTTGAAAGTAAATTCCTAGCATAGTGGCAGGTTCCCTTTGAGATTAGGGAAAAAGTAGGGGAAGTGAACTACAAAGTTTACCAGCCAGGGAAAAAGAAACCCAAGCAAAGTTACAGCTTGGGAGGTGCCCGGTACATAACAACCCTAGACCTAACTAAGGGCTACTGGCAGATCCCCTTAATGGAGTCAGCAAAAGAGAAAACAGCCTTTTCTATCGCTGAGGGGTCTTTCCAGTACAAGCGAATGCCATTTTGTCTGCATGGAACCCCTGCATCCTTCCAGAGAATGATGGACAAAACCTTGAGGCCGCATCGGGCCTATGCAGCCTCCTATTTGGATGATGTGGTCATCCACAGTCCTGATTGGGAATCGCATCTGCCCCGAATACAAGCAGTCGTAGATTCTCTGAGGGTAGCAGGTTTAACAGCCAACCCGAAAAAGTGTGCCATAGGCCTGGAGGAGGCCAAATACGTTGGGTATGTTATTGGTAGGGGACTGATCAAGCCCCAGACCAATAAGATTGAGGCAATCCAAAAATAAAAAACAGGTTTGTGCCTTCCTGGGGATTACAGGGGATTACAGGCGGTTCATCCCCGACTTTGCCACCATTGCAGTCCCTCTGACCGATCTGACGTAGGGTAGAGGGTCGGGCATGGTTAAGTGGAATCCTGAAGCCGAGAAGGCACTCCAGAAGTTGAAACAGGCTCTTTGTGTACAACCGGTGCTCGTGACCCTGAACTTCACAAAGGAGTTTATTGTACAGATGGACGCCTCTGAGGTGGGACTAGGTGCTGTGCTCTCCCAGATCAGAGACGGTGAGGACAGCAAGGACTTATTTTTATGTTTTGTTTTGTTTTACCTGCAAATCTTATTTATCAATAAACCTGGCAAGCTGCCAGATTTTAAGGAAAGTTGCCAGCACGCTGACTATTTTTCCCCTGGAAAGCTGATCCCCACAAGCTAATCTCCCACAGGAGCTACAGTTCATTAAGGGAACCATGAATGCCGGCATGTACTGTGACATATTGAAGCAGAGCATGATCTCCTCCCTTTGGAGACTGAGCCGCAGGTCAGTATTCTAACATGATAATGACCCCAAACACACCTCCAAGATGACCACTGCCTTGCTAAAGAAGCTGAGGGTAAAGGTGATGGACTGGCCAAGCATGTCTCCAGACCTAAATCCTATTGAGCATCTGTGGGGCATCCTCAAATGGAAGGTGGAGGAGCGCAAGGTCTCTAACATCCACCAGCTCCGTGATGTCATCATGGAGGAGTGGAAGAGGACTCCAGTGGCAACCTGTGAAGCTCTGGTGAAATCCAGGCCCAAGAGGGTTAAGGCAATGCTGGAAAATAATGGTGGCCACACAAAATATTCGCACTTTGGGCCCAATTTGGACATTTTCACTAAAGGGTGTACTCATTTTTGTTGCCAGCGGTTTAGACATTGATGGCTGTGTGTTGAGTTATTTTGAGGGGACAGCAAAATGACACTGTTATACAATCTATACATTCACTACTTTACATTGTAGCAAAGTTTCATTACTTCAGTGTTGTCACATGAAAAGATATAGTAAAATATTTACAAAAATGTGAGGGGTGTACTCACTTTTGTTTGATACTGTATATAGGTTGAGTCTTATCAAGTCTAGACATGTTCATTGTGTCACTTGTTTATCATTTTAGAGCTGTCAGGCATGTTGTCGCCATGAGAGATATTTTTAATAAGTATATTGATAATGGGTAGGCCCAACTGATAATGAACTGGGTCAGGAGGTATAGCTTGGTCAGTTACCCTTTTACTAAGGTATTGGGCCATGTGCCAAAAAAGGGGATATGGCAGGACATTCTCAACATATGTATTAAGCTATTTATGCTTGCTGCTGAAAGCACCGTTATTTGTGCCTTAGGCTGGGGTCACACTACAGCATGCAGCAGCTCACAGCAGGAGTCCGGTGCGTCCCCATTCACGGTTTCAGGTCCGATTTCACCCCAAATTTTTGCCTGAATTCAGACCTGAAATGGACCAAAAGACGCAGGTGTATATAGAGCCAGGTTACAAAGTCCAGCAGGCCACTCACCTGCAGCATCATGATCGTCCTCCCGGTGCCTGCAGGAGGGGGGCAGATGGCAGCTCTGTCGCCCACGGGGGATCTCCATGAGGCTATTAAGTCTCTTCCCCTGTGTACAGTGGAGAGGGGAGGGGCCTCCTACCCGGCTAGCTAATAGGCTGCAGTGTACAAACGAATTCCTCTGCTTGTACACTGAAGAGAGCAGCCAATTAGTCGGGTCAGAAACCCCTCCCCTCTGCACTGTACACACAGAAGAGACTGCTAGCTGCATGGAGATGCCCCGCGGCCATGTCTTCACAGCTGGAAGCTGCAGCTCCCCCTGGGAAAAAGTAAATTTCCCGGGAATTTTCGCTGTACTCAAACAGACCGGGACAAAGGTCTGGAAATCGGGAATTTCCTGGGAAAACAGGGACTGTTGGCACCTATGCAAGACATGGCCGTCCACCTAAACTGACAGGACCGGCAAGGAGAGCATTAATCAGAGAAGCAGCCAAGAGGCCCAAGGTAACTCTGGAGGAGCTGCAGAGATCCACAGCTCAGATGGGAGAATCTGTCCACAGGACAACTATTAGTCGTGCACTCCACAGATCTGGAAGAGAGGCAAGAAGAAAGCCATTGTTGAAAGAAAGCCATAAGAAGTCCCATTTGCAGTTTGTGAGAAGCCATGTGGGGGACATTTATATACTGGTATATACTATATATTTATGTATTTATTGCTATTCTGTGCAGTATTGTGCTTAATTCCTGTGAATAGCAGTGTGATGGCCTACATATTATTTATCCCTACATGTTTTTTTTTATTACACTTTTATTTTTTTTTATCTTTCTACTCAATTAAAAAAATAGAAATTAAAATAGTATAGGATTAGGGTTTTGAGTTTTGAGGTATATTTTATTTTTGGTAAGGTATTGTATGTACCAAATCAATCTCCTGCAGCATTCTTCACCGGGCACTTGTTTCTTCTGCAGCTGCAGGAGCAGAAAAAAATGCTCCCTAATCACCGCCTGCTTGGTAACACTGCTGGTTTTGCGTTTGCTTACATTCCAGCTTGTGGAGTTAACCACTTTCTACAAGTTTATGGCTTGTGCTGCACCACAATGGCATGTACCCAGGCACCTTTCCTCGTCATATCAGGCTCTGCTACCAGGTACGTGATAGGTCCACATGACCACTGACTCATGAGTCAGAAGGTTTGGCAGGGACTTTTAATTTATTTCACTGGTAATTGGATCTTGAATCTTTTTAAAAATCAACACTAAGATAAAAATCACAACATCATTTTAGTCAACCAAAAATGTTTTGATGCTCTCACACATGAATCATTACAGGATTGCAATCTCTAATGTGTAAGGTGGCACATAACACTGATCTGAAAGGGTATTTTCAGGCAAAAACCTAAGTACACAGCTTAAATATGCATATGTTTATTATTCTGCATACCAAAGGAGATATGGTTTTGTTTTTGGAAATTACTTTTTTCATGGTTTTATTGAAAGCAACCAGTAAAGGTAAACATACAGAAGTAATAAACCAAGAAAGATGAGGTTTTAAAATTATGAATAAAAAATATGTAATTTACAAAGTAACAACCTCTTAACATAAATGGAAAGAATGAGGGTGAAAAATAGGATTAATTATGATGATGTTGGCATTTTTAATTCTGTTCATCCAGGCTTGGGAGTTAACCACTTGATCTCTAGAATATTTTACCCCCCTTCATGACCAGAGCATTTTTTCCTATTCAGCACAGTGCTACTTAACCACTTCAGCTCCAGAAGGATTTGCCCCCTTAATGACCAGGCCATTTTTTTTACGGCACTGCGTTGCTTTGACTGACAATTGTGCTGTTGTGTGACGTTGCACCCAAACAACATTGATGTCCTTTTTTTCCCCACAAATAGAGCTTTCTTTTGGTGGTATTTGATCACCTTTGCGTTTTTTATATTTTGCGTTATAAACAAAGAGTGACAATTTTGAAAAAAATCTTTCTTTTTACTTTTTGCTATAAAACATATAATATATATATATAAAAACAAATGTATTCATCAGTTTAGGCCAATATATATTCTTCTACATATTTTTGGAAAAAAAAAATCGCAATTGGCGTATATTGATTGGGTTGCGCAAAAGTTATTGTGTCTACAAACTATGGGATAGATTTAGGGACTTTTATTTTTTTTAATTGTTTTTACTGGTAATGGCGGCGATATGTGCTTTTTAGTAGGACTGCGACTGCGACGGACAAATTTGGCCCCAAATGACACTTTTTGGGGACCAGTGACATTATTACTTTGATCAGTGATATAAAAATGCAGTGATCAATGTAAAAATTACACTGGCAGGGAAAGGGTTAACTCTAGGGTGTGATCAAGGGGTTAACTGTGTTCGCTAAGAGTGTTCTAACTGTAGGGGGGATGGGCTGGCAGGGACATGGCAGAGATCACTGTTCCCGATGACTGGGAACAGTAGATCTCAGACATGTCCCCTGTCAGAACAGGGATCCGCCTTATTTACATAGGCAGATCCCCGTTCTGCCTTGTACTAGGCGATCGCAGGTCGCCGGCGGACATCGAGTCCGCCCGACCCGTGGGCATGCTCCTGCAGCGTGCAGCAAGCCGCTGTACAGCTAGGAGAGCTGACCTGCTGAGGTATAACGACGGTGGCTGGTCGGCAAGTGGTTAAACTGGTAATTGCGTGGTCATGCAACACAGCACGCAAATGTAATTTATCTAATTTTTTTCGCATAAATAGAGCTTTCCGGATTTTTACTTTTTTTATTATATAAATAAAAAAAGACCAAACAGTTTGAAAAAAATATATATTCTCTATTTTCTGTTATAAAACCTATCAAATATCTTCATAAATTTAGACCAAAAATGTATTTTGCTACATGTCTTTGGTAAAAAAAATCCCAATAGGTATATATTAATTGGTTTGTGTGAAAGCTATAGAGTCTAAAAAGTATGGTATATATACTGGAATTTATGCAACTATAGACACCCTACTTGTAATGGTAGTGATCAACGACTTATAATGTTATGTATAGTGATAGTGTGGTGCTAACAGACAAAGCCTGGAAGGGACACTAACTGACTTATTGATGCTAATGTCGCTAGTGATACTAACACAGTGATCAATGATAATACTGTATACTGTACTAATCCTGCGACCAAGGACCAAGGGAGATGATGTCACGAGACAGGCTGTTCAGATTGCCAGACTGGCTACCCTACAACTAGAATGAAAAATAGGAGTGGGACTTTATATGAAGAGTGTGCTAATTGGAATGCTATATATATATAACAAATTATATAGGCAAGGCTAGGCTAGTGATAAGAATTCATATAGTACACAACCATTACAAAGGTATAAAATATTTATTGATACATAGGGTAATATGTATTATTGAAATTCTTACATATACATCGTCCAACACTTGCACAGGATAAAAATGATATAATGATCATAAACATTCCAATAAAATACATATATGTACATAACACATAACATAGTACGGCAAGATACCTATATGGTTATGATCCTCTAATCCCTGAAAGGGGTACCATATATTCACACAATAGCAGAGAATTGAGATACTATAGTACATAAACCATAAAATGCAGGTCCATGAAGGGGTATAATAGTAAAAAAGAGTTGCAGTGTATGTAGGCTCTACGCATTTCACGGGTTCCAATTGCTCATCAAGAGCAAATCTGCATTTACTATAACATTCCAATTAGCATACGCTTCATATAAAGTCGCACTCCTATTTTTCGTTCAGAATGTCATGGATGGAGGCAGATGACTCAAATGAGCATCGCCTCATATAAAGTCCCATATTTTCCCAGTTCCCCTACCTTACAACTAGAAAGTTTCATGCCCTCAGAAATGCTATAGTAAAGGTTAAAAGAATCGGGACCAGCCTACACCTATGAATACATATAGTATTGCTGGCTCATGCATGCATCAAGGGATGGGGTTCCCATGGAAGCCAAAAAGCGCAAAGATACACAACAATTGCTCAGGTGAGTAAAGGACCAACCCCAGCAGAGAGGCTTTAGTAGGGAACACACCGCAGCCTATACATATGAAATTAATACAACTTTATTAGTGGTAGCATATAGAAATAGTGAAAGTCAAACCAATATCCCAAATTAAAACAATTCCGTGACAACGTTGTCATGATGCAGAATAAAACCAAGCAACGCGGGTATCACACTCATGCGACCAATCATACCACCAACATACAGGCACTGATTGTAGGCAATAAGGTGCTGTGGTAGCAAAGTCTCTGAATATCAGAAGATGGAAAGGGGGAGGGGGGGACTGGGATGCAAGTTGGTGGTGATAGTGCACCAGTTGGAACCGGGGTTCCACTCCAATGATTCAGTCACTGGTTGTAAGCAAAGTCAGAGCCTTGGTGCAGAGTGCTGCTGAATTAAAAGTCAGGAAGGTTGTCTGATTTGCAGAGATTTGCAGCTGGGGTGCACTGGGGATGAGCTATGCTCAGCTGTTGGGATGCTGACAGTCTTGAGAGGACAGCTGGGGGAGAAGTGTATCACTGAGGATATTTGCAATGATTGGTGTCAGGGACAAACGTCCCATGGAGAGACCTCACCCATCAGATGGCCACTGTCAGATGCCGGTGGATGTTCTGGCACCACTTCAATCCACTCCCGATACATCACCCAAGAGACCAGGTCCTGCACTGAAGGTCGCACCGTCTGGCGCTTGCCAATGAAGCCTGAAAGCGTGTCATGCCATTCAGGTGGGGACTCGGATGAAGAGATGTTACAGCAACATGAGTGTGACTAAAATTCCGGTTCACATAACGCTGTGACATCAATGCATTTCACTCACGTGATGTGAATTTCGTCAGGACACTGAAGGGAAGATCATTACGGTCTTAAGTAGAGGACGAATTTGTTCTGCCCTATTCATGCTTGTTTTTACTCCGTTATTCCGATCAGCTTAAAGGGGCAGTGTCGAGAACTAGTATGGGGTTGGGATAATTCCCAATATAAGTGTGCCACAGTAGTAGTATTATTCAATATGGGGTGGTCCATTCATTCTTCTTGGCCATACTCCCATTTCTATACTAGACGGGGGGGAGGAAAAAGGGGGAGGGGAAATAAAAGGGGGAGGGAAATAATAAGGGGGTGGTGGTGTATGAGGGAGATGGGGGAGGGGGGGAGGGGGAGGAGAAGGGAGGGAAGAAGGGAGGTTATGGGGTGATTTAGGGGGGAAAAGAGGGAGGGGGAAGAGAAGAGGCGGGCAGGAAGAGATCTATTGAATATTGCCCAAAACAAAATAAATGAAGAGATTTCAAACGCACATATGGAAAACATAAATACAAAGCAGCGACATCCATTTGTTTAGTGGGATCAGTGTCACGTCTACGGATCTAGAAATACCTGTAGGCTGAGCTCTGTGCTTAACCCTTTTGGGGTCATAGTTCACAGGCGTTTTCTTTGCGTAAAAATACCCTGTCAAAATCACCCCTATGGTTGGACAGGGTTGATGCAAAAAAGCCCTTGACTTTCACCCCCGAAGGTGACGAGTTGTGGAACATATCAAAGTGCTGAGCTATTGGTGTACGTTCCTCGTGGAGGTATGTTTTGGAGGTTTTATGCTAGCAAGATGTTCACCGATGCGGACCCTACACTGCCATTTAGTCTTTCCAACATAGTATTTTTTACACGGGCACTCCAAAATGTAGCGGACCCGTGTGGTGCTGCAGTTAATAAACTGTCTCATGTAAAAGATGTTTTGTTGGTCCGCATCGGTAAACATGTTAGTGCGCTCCACATATCGACAAACATGACAATGGCCACATGGGAACATCCCAGTTGGGCGGGGAATGTCATCTAACCAGTTTCGCAATGGTGTGCGTGTGAATTCTGAGTGCACCAGAGTATCCCTTAGGTTTCTGGTTCTTTTTGGTACCATCAGAGGTCTAGGTCCCACAATGTTGGCTATATCTGGCATTTGTGTGAGCACATGCCAATGTTTGGCTAACAGGGAACGAACTTGCTCCCATTGCGAGCCATACCTAGTTATGAAACAGGCAGGTGACGTTTCCTGTGAGGAAGATGTAATCCCTTGTGTTTTAAGCAGTTCCTCACGTTTTGTTTAAGAGGCACATTTACGTGCTCTACGTATAGTTTTATGTGAGTAGCCCCTGTCTTTGAATCTCTGGTATAGTTCTTTGGTTTCAGATTTGTAGTTGGTATCTGTGGAGCAGTTTCGACGGATGCGAAGAAACTGCCCTGTAGGAATGCCTTTAATGAGTGAGGGGGGGGGTGGTGGCTCAATGCTAATAGGAGTGTGTTGGCAGCCATTGTTTTTCAGAAAGTTTTGGTCTCTAGTTTACTATTAACGATAGAGATGGATAAATCTAAAAAAAGATATCCTTTCAAAATCATATCTAAAGGTGAGTTTAATATTTCTATTGTTGGAATTAAGTAAGGCTCCATTTACACGGGACGCTATTTCAACCTCCCCTGAACAATTTTCTTTGACAGCTAGAAACTGGCGTCTAAAACGGTTTGGCATTTCAAATGCCTCTGAACTAGCGTCTGAACCCATTTTTTTGCGTTACAAAAAAAGCCTGGAAACTACCTTAAACGACCCTGTGTAAATGTACTGATAAGAAAACATAGAGGAAAGTTCAGGGGCAGCTGAAAAAAAAATGCAGAAATGTCACTAAACGTCTGTTTAACAGCAGCAGTGTAAATGAGGCCAAACAAGACGAACTGCTGCAGTTCCTCCAGAGACCCCCTCCAGACAATCAAAACATTGTCGATGTACCTCAGCCACATTCAGCCACATTCAACTATGGACATTGGCGAGGGGAACACAATAGATTCCTTCCACCAACTTAGATGGAGACAGGCGTAGAGAGGTGCCCAAGGGGTGCCCATCAATGTCCCCCTTCTTTGTTGGTAATTAACACCCACAAACTGAAAACAGTTGTGGCTGAGTGTGAATTCAAGTAAGTCCAAAATTAACTCATTTTGGGATCCCATTAGGGGGTATTTTTCTTCCAGGAAATGTTTGACCGCTTCTAAACCACATGTATGGGGAATGGAGGTGTAGAGGGGTGCCAAGTCAATACTGGCCAGTATGACCCCCTCTTCCACCTGCACCCCCATAAGCCTTGCCATCACATCCCTGGTGTCCTGAATGAAGGACGGCAACTCCTTCACCATACCTCCAATCAGGGCATCAAGGAACTGGCCAACTTTCTCAAGTGGGCCTCCTATAACCAATATGATGGGCCTACCTGGGGGGTTTGTGAGGCTTTTATGTACTTTTGGGATACTATATATGGTAGGAATATTATATTTGCATACTTTAAGATGATTCAGTTCCCGTTTAGTAAGTAAACCTGCCTCAAATGAGTACCGAGTGGAACAACGGTTCCAACTGGTGCACTATCACCACCGACTTCCATCCCTAGGCCCCCCTCCCCCTTTCCATCTTCTGATCCTCAGAGACTTTGCTACCACAGCACCTTATTGCCTACAATCAGTGCCTGTATGTTGCTGGTATGATTGGTCGCATGAGTGTGATACCCGGGTTGCTTGGTTTTATTCTGCATCATGACAACGTCACAAAATTGTTTTAATTTATAATATTGGTCTGACTTTCACTATTTCTATATGCTACCACTAATAAAGCTGTATTGATTTCATATAGATAGGCTGTAGTGTGTTCCCTACCGAAGCCTCTCAGCTGGGGTTGGTCCTTTACTCACCTGAGCAATTGTTGTGTATCTTCGCCTTCAGAAATGCGCCTGGAGATGCACCCAGGGTTCCTCTCTGGTGGGATGTCTGGGTCCGACCATGGAGCTGTTGCGGGAAACAGTCACACTGACCTTGGATGGCAGCAACCTTCCCTTGTGTCTGGTCTTCTCCTCGCCTCATGGCCTCTCTGCCCAGCTCCCAGGCAGCCTTGTGATGTCCTTTCCTTCTCCCCCCTCTGGGCATGCTGGGATGCTGCCAGGGATTACTATGGGGCCTCCTGCGCTGGGGACTACATGTCCCAGGATCCTTTGCTGCAGTAATGCTGTCTGGCCATTGGCCCTGCTCCCCCCTTCCAATGAGGAAGCAGAAGAGGGAACAGAGCAGGTGGCTGTGTCTCTGCAAGCACCGCTTGCATACTGTGTAGAGTGAAGAGAAGGAGGGGGAGAATTCCACCACAGCTGCTAACAGGCTCTGTGTCCCTCAGAGTCTGTCAGTGTTAGTATCGGCGCAGTCGGTGGGAGGTGCGGGGCCACGTGCGGGCTGAGCGGCACCTGCTACACATATAAAGCTTTGAAAGAAGACCTGAGGTAGAGTGTTGTGACATTTACAGGAGACTGTTGGCCCCTCCCACCAAATTTGGAGCAAAGAACAGCAGACAAACCCAGTGATTACATTACTGTGTCTCAAAAGAGGTATTTCTTGAAAACAAAATTATTTGATTAAAATCTTTTAATGTTAATTGGAGGAGTACAAATAAGAAAGCCTATCTGTTTTTCAGTTAGGAGTTTTTTCATAGTTCTTTGTCCAGCATGAATTAGAGAGAACTGTGGAACTCCACTGCTACTCCATAGCATTTCTAGGCAGACATCTGAAAATGTGTCCCTTGAATGCATCGAAAGTATTTTTCCCTTGAGGCAATTCTTGGAAAAATGTATGCCTCTTAGCTGGGGTTGGGGAGGCTAAGCCTCTAACATTAAAAAATATAATCCTATGTAGCTCCATTGTTATAGTTACTGTGCATTACAATATATATAAAAGACTATACATATTAAAGCTATAACCAATACAGAGTTTAATTTTGAACAGGACAGGGAGTATGACTACATGGCGCTGCATGGGAGCCAAAGATATGACCCTGTGGTCATGGTGGCCCCTCTAAATGGCTGGAGTCCTGCGGGGTGAGAGGTAGTTGAAGGATGGTCGTAATGAGTCAGAGGTTGCTTGAACCAGTAGCAAAATAAAAACAGAGCAATAACTACTGTATGGTTATAATGGCGTAGCTGTCTTTTTCAGAGAAGTCCAATTAACACTGAATTTAGGGAACACAATTTAACATAGCTGAACTCAAACACTGAACAGGGAAAACTGGAGGAGGGAGAGAAGAAAGGAAGTCAAGTAAGAGAAAGAAACAGGACAGGCCAGGGAAAGTGTGATAGTCACCACAATTCTGAAGGCAATGTCCAAACGGGGTCCAATGTGGTGGTTAGGATCTGGGAAAGCCCCATCTTGGGTTGCCAACATCAGATCCAGGTAACCTCATGCCGTGTCAATAGACTAGACAAATCTAGCAGTTCGAGGTGATCAGACCATCCAGGGAGTGGTGGAACTGGAATATCTAGTGCCAGGCAAAAGTCCTTGAGTTGCTCAGAATAGTGCAATATGGCAGTCTTTGCATGTAAAAAGGGAGAAGGGGTATCTTTAGCAATAGGTGACTTTTTGATTGTGAAGTAGAAGTTTTGTTCCCTCAGGTGCAAAAGTGTCTTGCAACATGGATAGATGGTTAGTTAGGCTCCATCTAAACTGATGTGTGGTATGTCTCTAATCTTCTAGAGAATCAGTTCCTCATTTTCTGTCAATCACCAGTTTTCTATATAATAATTGAGACATAATACATTTTGTGGCTTTTCAGATTTGCTGCATTGGCACAGTGTTTTGTGAACTCTATCAAGGCAGAGTTCAGTGGTGGTGAGTCTTTCTAGGAATGTGATTAGGATCCCCCTAACAGTATTGGTAGCTTCAGGGAAGCCTTATATGCACAGGTTGCTATGTTGAGACCTGTTTTCCTAATCGTCCATTTTAAACATAAGGGATCAAAGGAGGGTACTGTGTTCGTACGATTTTGGCTGCAGCTACTCAATCACTTCAGTATGTGATGCCTGGATGGTTTCAACATTTTCAATTCCAGATCATTGATACTTTCAATTGTTATGTCATTGTAAGGCATGTTTAAGTTCCTCAAACAGGTTTAATATTTTTCCCAACAATAATCCTTTGAGTTTGCAGGCTGCGAATGGCCTGTTACAGCGGTTGTGAAAATTATGGGGTATTTCCCTCTTCTTGTGGAAAGTAAAGGAGGGTTTCCTTGTGCTCTAGGCCAGGTGGCTCATGGCTCTCTGCTGCCTTGGTTTGGCCACGCTCCCTATATAAGCTTGAGCTTTAGTGGATGACAGTGGGGATGCCTGGAGAGGCAGTGTGAGTCATTTTCTGTGTCAGCTTTTCTTGGCTATCACAGTCACCACTTCTAATATTTAAAATGGAACTTTGCACATAACAACTTTATAAATAATGTTCTTAACAAGGAACAAAAATTACACATAATTATGCTACCAAAATCAGTGTGTGCTGTAAATTCCCTCCAGTATTGATTCTGTTTCTTTTTCCTGGAGGCTGCCATTTTGCTGAAGCCCAGAACCCCTGAACAGCAATAAATCTTTAGGGTGTCAGTAGATTGGCCTCTACAAATTTGGCACAGTGCCTAAAAATAGACTGAACATATGCAGAGCAGGGTAAGAATGCATATTACTGGATATAAAGAGCAAATGCACTTATTTGTAATGTTTTACGTAGCTATATCTGCAAAAGGGACCAGCCTGAAGTGATCTAATAGGACTTAATTTTCTGACAAAAGTTCCACTTTAAACTATTCTCTGTTTTTAATTTTTTTGTGTTGCATTAAAAGAAAAACACAAAGTTGAAAAAATCTCATTTGAAATCTCACTTGTAAATAACTTTGTATTGCACCAGAATTATAATTGTAGTGTCATTTTAAACAGGAAAACATTTAGAAAAGAATGTAATTACAGTAATAACTGTGTTAGTTTAAAGTATATATGAACCCTCGCCTTGTAAAACAACTCATTCAGTTTAAAATAGAAATAAAAGGCAAAATAGTTGTGCGTGTATATATAAAAAAAAAAAGATAAATACCTTTCTTTTATTTTTTTATAAGCAATCGCATAACCTCTGTTCACAGCTGCATAAGGGACTTAGAAATCTGGGAATAGAAACTGCAGGCGGGGGGGGGGGGTGTCATCAGGAGGGGAGGCAGAGAATAAGCAATACACTGACCTTCCCAGTGAACAGCTGTGCAGGGGAGCGTGTTAGCACATGTCTTGGCCATTGGAGGACAGACAGGCTGTACTCCCAGCACAGTTAGAAAACTAACAATTAAAAAAAAAAAAATTATCAGCGCTTAAAGGAGTTTAAACCCTCAAGGTTTTTCTATTCTATGCATTAAGGTGAAAAACATTTTCACCTTCAGCAGCACCCCCCCCCCGAGCCCCCCTTTACTTACCTGAGCCCGAAACTAACCCGCGGAGGGGACGAGCCTCGCAGCTCACCAGAGCTGCTCTGGTCCCCATTGGCTCCTGCTGCTGTCAATCAAATCCAGTGACCCGGGAGTCTGGGGGTGAACACACACAACAGCAGCACTTGGGAGCGCACCTGCACAGGTGACCCCAGGGAAGTGTGGTGGTCACTCGAGAAGAGGAGGAGCCCAGGGCACCGCTGGAGGACCCCAGAAGATGGGGTTAGGGGCCACTCTGTGCAAAACTGCTGCACAGAGGAGGTGAGTATGACATGTTTGTTATTTGTTTTAAAAAAAAGGGAGCCTTTAGTATCACTTTGAGCTCTAACACTGAATAGGGAAGCAGCTAGTACATTTGTTCAGGTCAACAAATAAACAATAAGATAAAAGTATAGCAGCGCTTCTAAAATTTAAAAGAGTTATAAAGTGTACATTGGGCGAGAGCACAATCACTAGAAATAATGGCAATTCATCAGTCCATCATGTTAAGATAAATACATAGAGATGAATCGATGATTCAAAAGAAATTCATGTAAAAATACCAGTTCGTCAGTCCGTGATAATAAGGTGAACACACATAGGTGAATCTATATTGCCAGAAGAAAAGACCACCACCGGAGACACCGACACCCCCTGCCTTTTACCTGAAAAACCCTATTACAGAGGGTCAGTGAGTGCTCAGCAATTCCGAAAGCAGGCTCCCAGTGCCAATCCTTCAAAGCAAATATCTTTCAATGGACGGTGAACCCGTTCACACTCCACAACACGAACGGCTCCAACTCAGTGTAAAAGAGAGAAGATCTGCATGGTGTAGTTTGTAAGATACAATTTAATTGGAAAAAAGTAGTAACTCACATCTCAGAACTATCCTTTCAGCGTGTCACAATCGCGTTAGGGTCTCCAACCACAAAGATGGCCGCACTCGGCCCAGCTCCTGGTATCGCGATGACGTAGAATGTCTGGCTCCGCCCAACGTGTTTCATCACTTACAGAATGTCGTCACGCCCCTGATGACGTTCTGTAAGTGATGAAACACGTTGGATGGAGCCAGACGTTATACGACTACCTTGACTACAGGTACCTCCCTTGTCCTAGTCGCTTGGCCCTGGCCAGGAACTATAGCATTATGTTCTAAGAGCTAAGGGGCAAACATGTACTGGATGGCCAGCTTGCCTTAAAGGAACAGGGGCTGTTGTAGGCATTATATATTAAAAATATACATTTTTTTTATACTGTCCATTTTGGTTTTGGTTTTCGGCCATGTGCATCCTGAATTTTTGGTTTCAGTCCAGAATTTTTATTTCGGTGCATCACTATTACGATGTCTTACATTAGAAAAGATAGCAAGCATTTAAAAACATTACATTTTTTTAGTAAACCCTATAGCATAAGGCAGTTGTTGATTATGACTTGATTCTCTTTAAAGCAGATATAACATTTTTAATGCAGTTGTGTATTCTTTAAAAAAAAATTCAAGTGTATCTAAAGCTATTTACTTATTGTTTTTTTTTTGTAGAGTGAGGAAGAGTAAAGAACCTTCATTCAGATTTTGTTTACCTCTATTTGTCCTAGCGATCTAGTTTGGCTACAAGCCAGTCAGACTAGGTTGCATACAAACAGTATGTGCTGACAGAGATTGTACAGAGAGCAGAGCAAGCAGAGGTGATGACTTATGACCAAATCTTGTGACATTCCAGTACTGTGCATGTGCGTGTGTTTGTGGGATTTGGGATCCTCAGCTTTCCATTGATCCTGGCCCATTTATGTCACCCTTGCCTAGGTAGCCAGGGTGTAAGAATTTTTTTTTTTCTTACTTTTAAAAGTTAGCATTTTTATTTGAGTAGTGGGGCAAGATGAGCAGATCCAGGGGCATTTTTAGGTTACTAAAAGACCTGGGGCACCTAGATAAAAAAGTTGAATTGTTTGTAATATACCGTGATAAACAGTTTGTTTCTCATTCCTCATGACTGAATATAAAAATCAAATGTATGATGTTGCTTAAAGTGATATTAAAAGCTTACATTTGAAAAAAAGATAACAAACATGTTATACTTACCTGCTCTGTGCAATTGTTTTGTACAAAGCAGCACCAATCCTCCTCTTCTCGAGTCCCCCGCTGGCCCTTTGGCCCCCCCCTGCCAAATGCCCCCATAGCAAGCCACTTGTTATGGGGGCACTTGTGTGTGCTCGATCCTGAGCCCTGCTATGTGTGTAGGAAACTGGCTGTGATTGACAGCAGTGGGAGCCAATGGCTCCTGCTGTTATCTCTGAGCCAATGAGCAGGCAGATAGCCAGGATAGCAGCTGCTCTCCTGCACACCGGTGGATATGGCATGGGCTCAGGTAAGTAGGGGGGTGGCTGCGGGGGGATCTGCATGCTGAAGGTTTTTTACCTTCTTGCATAGAATGCATGAAGGTAATAAACTTTCAGGCTTTATAACCAATTTAGTCACATAACCACTAGAGTGGTTCATCACCAGGCCATTTTCCAGTTTCCAGTGCTGTGATAGTTTGACTGACAGTTACTGGATGATTATGCAAGGTTCTATCCAAATAAATGTTATAACCTTTTTAAAGACAAGGCTTTCTTTTGGTGGTATCTGATAAGCAGTAGGGTTTTTTTTTTTACTATATCAATGGGCTACAGCCCCTTGAAGCATATCTAAACATACAACCAAAAATGTAATATATTGCGGTTTACCAGTCCTTAGATGTGGTATTTGAATTTGTTTTACTTTTTTTTTTCATGCTTATTTTCCTTTAGGCCTCATGCACACAGGACGTTCAAAAAATGAGCTGTAAAGGTCAATCCATACATCGGTCTGGTATGGATTTTGGGGGGGACCCCACGCCATTTTTTTTGGCGTGGCGGTTCCCTTTAAAATCCATACCAGAACGAAGTGTCTGGTATCGTCCTGGGGGGAACCCCACTCAATTTTTTTTTCCATTTTTTTTCAGGGGTTCCCCTTCAAGATCCTCAGCACACAAGTCGCAGCGCAAGTCAGATCATCATGATCCGACTTCTGGTGCGACTTCTATTCAAATCAATGGGCTCCCATAGGGAACCACTGATTTTGAATAGGGACAGAGAAACGAAGAGGCTTAACACTGTGTATACAACGTTAAGCCATGTTTTTGCAAGTTTTTCAGCGTTTGAACATTTTTACAGCTGAAAAACATCTCTCAGAACCCACTGGTCTTGGGATTTTTTTACAGCTCAAAAACGTCCCTGCTAAAACAGCTGATAACAGCCTATGTGTGCATGAACACATAGGATAACATGATGGAGGGTTTAATGACTGTAGAAAAAAACATCTGCAGATAAAAACAGTAGTTGTAAAAATGTCCAAAAACGTCCTGTGTGCATGAGGCCTTACTTTCATCTGGTAATTGTGAGGCTTGGTTACACTTGCTCCAAAACAGGGCATCAGACACACTTTGTTAAAGCTCCCTTAACGCCAGTCAAAGCTCCTGTCACTAAATAAAATGGTTGGCTTACAGTCCTGTTTACACCTTGTTTTGGCTTTGCTTTGCTTCAGTTTTGCATCAAAAATGATACCCCATGTAGCTTTAGCCATGCTTCAAAGCCTCTTCAATGCCTCCATAGAAGTCTATGACAAAGCTCGTTTGAAGCTCGCTTGAAGCACCTGCAGCTTTTCAGAGGGTGTAAATCAGCTTTAGCTACGCTTTGTTTTTGAGAAATTGCGGGTGTGAGATATCAACAAACACACAGGGCATCAGCCAAGCTTCTGCAAAGCTCCAAAATAGCATCACTGAAGCACCACCAAAGCCTCATCGAAGCACCACCGAAGCCTCATTGAAGCACCACAAAGCCTCATTGAAGCACCACCGAAGCCTCAAAAACACATCATAAAATCTTGTTGAAGCATTAGGGGCTTTAATGTGCGTTGAAGCCCAAGCAAGTGTAAATTAGCCCTAACACACTTCCTGTCCTAGGATGACTATGCTCACTCCTCCACTGTATCTGTGGAGGGAATGAAGGATGTCATCTAGGTTAACCGGTTCCCGAACGGCTCGGGTACATTTACTGCTGCACTGTGGCAGCGTAGCGTGAATCGCCGTCTATAAACGGCGGCTTGCGCAGCTAGGGGGAGGGAGCCCACTGCACTCTGCTGGAGTGTGCCCGCTGCTCAGGCGGACCCGATGTCTGCCAGCGAGCCATGATGACCTAGCAGAGAAAAAGAACGGGGAACTGCTGATGTAAACACGGCGGTTCCCCGCTCTGTCAGTGGGCATTTAAAAGATCTACTGATCCCTGTCACTGGGGTCAGTTAGATTTCTTATGCCCATGGTAGCCCAGCCCTCTCACAGTTAGAACATGCCTAGGGAACATAGTTAACCCCTAGATCACCCCTTGCAGGTTAACCCCTTCACCGCCAATGACATTTATACAGTAATCAGTGGATATTTAAATTTCTGCTCGCTGTATAAATGTCATTGGTCCCAAAAAAGTGTCAAAAATGTCCAACATGTCTGCCCCAATATCAAAATCCCGATAAAAATTGCAGATCGCCGCCATTACAAGTAAAAAAAATTGGTAAAAACGCCAGAAATGAATTCTCATGGTGCGCAAACCAATCAATAAACACAGATTGCGATTTTTTTTACCAAAAATATGAGGAAGAATATATTTGGCCAAAACTGATGAATACATTTGTTTTTTTATATATTTTTTTTTGGATTTGTAGTTTAGCAAAAATGAAATATGATTTTTTTTTTGCAAAATTGTTGCTCTTTTTTTGTTTATAGCGGTGATCAGAAATGATGCAGAGGTGATCAAATACCAAAAGAAAGCTCTATTTGTGGGGAAAAAAAGGATGCAAATTTAGTTTGGGTACAACGTTGCACGACTGCGCAATTGTCAGTTAAAGCGACGCAGTGCCGAATCTCAAAAAGTGCTCTAGTCCTCACATGGGAAATCCTTTCGGGGGTGAAGTGGTTAAACTTGAAACACATCTTTTCCATCTCCATTACATGGAGGGTGGACAGATTAGTAGTTTACAGCAGAAAGATAACATTGTTTGTGCTGTCAGTGCATCTCACAAGAAGTGATCAGGATACTGCATTACTGGCAAAATTAATAGGTATTTTCTTGCTGAAAATATTTGTAGCCTGAAAAAAGAAAATGAATTTAGCCACCACATTGAAGGATTAGTAAATTGTAGTATTTGTTTGTTCTTGGGTTTAGAAATCATTGTCAAATAAGAAGGCAGTCCGTAAGAAGATGACACCACTGTCTTCCTTAAAGCAGTAGTAAAGCCCACTTTGTTATTTTTATCTTCAGGTAAGCCTATAATAAGGCTTACCTGTAGGTAAAAGGAATATCTCCTAAACCTGCACCGTTTAGGAGATATTCACCTTGCATGCAGCTGCTGACATCACCGGTGCATGTGGTCTAAAGATCCGGCATACTGTCCCTTTCAGCGCTGACTGTGCACCCCTGGAAGAGATTCAGTCTAAGGTAAGTATTTCATAATGTGCTAGTATGCATTATGCTATTGCCTTACAGGTGTTTTTGTTTTTTTTTAAATTCTGTGGTGGTTTACTACCGCTTTAACTCAAATACCGAAATTGATGCCACCCACCTGGCTATACTGTCTGGCAAAGTTGCATGAATCACAGAGATGGCCATTGTTTGACTCGGGGGGTTGGCAAACAATCCATGTGTGGCCATTCCTGCTCTAGAGAAAGTAATATATCAATTGAATTCTGTCAAACAAACTTGTTGAAATTTTTTTCTCCATCAGCTGCTGCAGACAATGTGTAGGAAGGGGTCAAATGGCTCCTATGCAATTTCTCATGAGCCTCTAAAGGGCTACCTTTTCCCTAGGGAGAGAGTATATACTGTATATAGGACTGTGAAGTGGGTGGAGTCAGGTGCCGGAGTAGGAAGAGGAGAGTTGGCCCCTGTGGGAAGCTTGGGGCTCTCTGGAGTCGGTTACGGGGATGCGACAAACTATTTAACACTGGCAGTGGTACTTACAATTTTCAGCTTTAATGTATTTATGGAAAACTTTTATCCCAAAAAGTAAAAACTGTTTGCTGTAACTGCTTATAAAGTGTGAGCTTGAGTTTGGCTTCAATTTGTTAGTAAATGTAAATCTGCTAGTATGTCTATCACTCCCCTCTCCCCCAGACTGACAATGCTGCTGTCCAAAGGTGCTCCTCCAGAGTAGGAGTGCTCTAATGCAGGAGATTTATTTATTTTATTTATTTATTTCAGGCACTTATATAGGGCCGTCAATTTATGCAGCTCTTTACATATATATTATACATTCACATCAGTCCCTACCCTCAAGGAGCTTACAATCTAAGGTCCTTAACTCACATTCATACATACACATACTAGGGCAAATTAGACAGGATCCAATTAACCTGCCAGCATGTCTTTGGAGTGTGGGAGGAAATCAGAGTACCCAGAGGAAACCCACGCAGGCACAGGGAGAACATGCAAACTCCATGCGGTTAGTGTGATTCAAACCAGCGACCCGCTTGCTGCTAGGTGAAGGTGCTATACCCTACACCACTGTGCCCCCACAGAGAGATGTGTGTTACTGGCCAGATCACCAGGTGAAAACAGAAGTAGAAAAGCTAAAAACAAAGAAAACAAATGCAGGAACCACATCAAATGATCGGTACTCTGCAATGTATTACAGTTTTAGTTTTGGGTTTAATCTCAATAAAGAAAATAAGAAATAATATTTAGACTGGACTCAAAGTGGTGGCTTGTAGCTGGAATCGTGAGTAAGGCCCCTTTCATATGAACGGACTGTTTGGACCCTCCATTGTCCTCTATGAGCAGTGAATGTGAACAGACGTGCCCGTTTACACCTGCCGACATCCAATCTGATCCAATCCACTATAAGCGGATGGATGGGGGTCCATTCCTCATCGGTCTAGTGTAACGGATGGCAGTTTGGTGTAGATGGACAGGCGGTCTGGTTACATCTGCCCGCCCATAGAGGAGAGTGGGCTGTGCATAAGCAGAGCAGACACACACCAGCTATCTGCTTGCTTAGCTCAGGGATCAGCGGACAGGTCCCTCACTGAGAAGGCGGATCGCTGGTGGAGTCCGCCCCATGTGAAAGGGGCCTAATGTAGGCCTCTGGACAGGGGCATGAGGAAGGAACAATGACTTCCTCTGGGTTAGGAGATTAACCCTTTCGCTGCCAAGCCCTGTGCATCATTTTTACACGCAGGTGGCCAGATCATTTTTGCAATTTTTCCTTTGCTTTTTTATTTTTAACTTATAGCTTTCAGGATTTGTAAAAGACCCCCCCCCCCTCCTTCCCAGCCATATATTTTCTAAAAGCACATGACCAGTAGAATAAAAAGAAGATGCTACTGATTTTTAATGCCCCGCGATATTTGCACAAATGTTTATCAAATATTTGTAGCTTTTAAATTGCACCTTTTTGCAAAATGGTGAAAACAGATGCAAAAGTGTAAATATCCAAATTTCTCTAAAAAAAATCAGAAGGTTTTCATTTTTCCCTTACAGCTTTCAGAATTTGTGAAAGACCCCCCAAACCATATATTTTATGAAAGCATATGACCTCTAGAATAAAAAGAAGGTGCTACTGATTTTTTAAACCCCGCGCTATTTGTTCAAATGTTTATCAAACCTATATATTCTCAAAAACATATACTAAAACCATTATTAGCAGATAAAAGCACAGCTAATTTTACAAAATTCCTGCTAAATCCCTACTAAATATAAAAGCTTAATCTGTATGGAGTTAATAAATAACAAAAAAATTACATTTTTACATTGCGCCTTTTTGCAAAATGGTGAAAAACAAACGTACGCAAAAATGTAAATATCCAAATTTCTCTAAAAATCTGAAGGTTTCCATTTTTCCCTTACAGCTTTGAGAATTTGCAAAAGATCCCCAAAACTATATATTTTCTGAAAGCATATGGCCTCTAAAATGAAAGGTGCTACTGATTTTTTAGACCCTGTGGTATTTCCGCAAATGTTTATCAAACCTATATATTCTCAAAAAATACACTAAAACGATTATTAGCAGATAAAAACACAGCTAATTTTACAAAATTTCCCGCTAAATCCCTACTAAAATAGAGGTAATAAATAACAACAGATTTTAATTTTTACATTGCGCCTTTTTGCAAAATGGTGAAAAACAAATGCACGCAAAAATGTAAATATCTAAATTTCTCTAAAAATCTGAAGGTTTTCATTTTTCCCTTACAGCTTTCACAATTTGTGATTTTTTAGACCCTGCACTATTTGCGCAAATGTTTATCAAACCTATATATTTGCAAAAAATACACTAAAACCATTATTAACAGATAAATACACAGCTAATTTTACAAAATTCCTGCTAAATTCCTATTAAATATAAAAGCTTAACCTGTATGGGGTTAATAAATAACAAAAAAATGTAATTTTTACATTGCGCATTTTTGCAAAATGGTAAAAAATCGAACGTACGCAAAAATGTAAATATTCAAATTTGTCTAAAAATCTTAAAGTTTTAATTTTTCCCTTATAGCTTTCAGAATTTGTGAAAGACCCCTCAAACCATATATTTTCTGAAAGCATGTGACTTCTAGAATAAAGAGAAGGTGCTACTGATTTCTTAGACCCTGCGGTATTTGCGCAAATGTTCATCAAAACAATATTAGAACAATTGCACATTGTGCAAGGGAACAAAGGGGTGGGTAATTTAAATGAAGAATGTGGTGGTCGTGAGGTAGCATTGATGGACATTGATTGGTTAGGGTTATAAAGATAATTTATTGATACCATTTATACAGTTGGATATATATGGTCACAACAGCGATCCAAACAGTAGAGACAATCAACAGTTAAACATCTTAAAATGCATGATAAAGGTTCCCCATCCATCAATTTCATATATATACACACAATAGGGATAAAACAATAAGAGCTGCATGGCCCATAGCCTAGGATTCCAAGGGGTGTTGCCCCTGATTTTAGTGAGAAAAATAATGAACAGCAGAGAACCAGTAACACATATGGGTAACCTAAAACACGATGGATGTTGGCTCTACGCCTTTCGTGGCTTCAACAGGCCACTCGTCAGGAGCAGACGTGTAAGTGGGCTAGAATAGAAGTAATAAGAGAATATTACTATTGACCTGTGTAGGATGGTAGGACTGGCAGCTCAAGTTGAGCAGTTCTAATAAACCATACTCATGCAGATTGCGTATTGGCAGCACAACAATGGAGGCAGCAGGCCAACTGGAGATGTCACTAGCGGGAGCTGTGGTGGCAGTTGAGGCAGGGGCACCCAACACAGGCATAAGACCGGGGCGAGGCAGGGCACCAGGACAGGACCAGTATAATGGGGCCAGTGAGTAATGGATTCTATGGATAAAAGAGAGTATGGATGAGATAGTGCAGGATGCAGTGTAAGTGAGCGGAGAAGAGAGTGCAGTGGGAGTGCACCCGATCCGACCCCCGCAAACCCAATCCCCGCAGCTACCGTGATTAGCCGGCATCTTTCCTCTTCCACTCAGGTGCTGCATAGGGGCTTGGGGGGGGGATCCAGATGTGTCCCCCCGCCAGTCACATCACCCCCCATACCAGCCCCCGCACCCCTGATTCATCACCCTTCCGATCGGCATCCCTCCTTCCCCTCCCGCAACCTGCAGCTCCTGCATGAATTGATCTCCGGCGATTGAAGAGGGGGGGAGTGGTGCGGGTGGGGGTTAAAGCGGAGTTCCACCCAAAAATGGAACTTCTGCTTTAAGCACGCCTCGCCCCCTTACATGTCACATTTGGCATGTAATTTTTTTTGGGGGGGAGTGTGTCTTCCACCTTCAGCCTCTGGGCCGCCTAGACGACTCATCCTCTCCTCCTAGGCTGCCCCTCCCTCCTGGCAATCTTCTGTGACACAGGTCCCAGAAGATTGCCTGGCCACTAGGAATACGCAGCATGACTCGCGCATGCGCAGTGCGTGCCTGGCCGTGAAGCCGGGCCGGGTGCCCACACTAGGACTAGGCCGTTGGGAGGAGGGTGAGACGAGTGAGGCTTTGGGCGCAGCCATCGCTGGACCGGGAGACAGGTAAGTTACTGTTTATTAAAAGTCATCAGCTACACTTTTTGTAGCTGCTGACATTTAATAAACCCACAAATGAGTGGAACTCCGCTTTAAGTTGGGGCTTGGGGGGACTTGGTAAACATCTGTTTACGAAGCTCCCCCATGTAGTACAGTCAATATAGGCACTCCTATATCCACCGACAGCTGATACAATGTATCACTCGCTGATCATAGTAAACCGCGAGTGATACAATGTATCAGACTGTCATTTTATGAATGAATGGAATCTCTGAACAGATTCCTATTGATTCAAGTAAAGTGCTGTACAGAAAAGGGACTATCTTCTCTTTCTCTGTCTCTAAAAAAGAGATATGGGGGTCAAAAATCTCAATAAAGACCCCCCCCAACATAAATAAATAAATAATATTGAAAAAATAAAAAATAACTGTAAAAAAATGTAAAAAGCAAAAAAAACCCCCACAAACATAGTAAGCCCCCCCCCAGGTCCGCCCGCACTCACCCCTCCAAGGTGACGATCCCCTCCCAGCACTCACCCCTCTGAGGTGATAGCCCCTCCCCCCATGCTCACCCCTCCACGGCTTCCTCAGCTTCTCCTCCTGACCAACCTGATCCATGCTGATTGGCCAGGAGGAGAAGCCAGAAGACAATAGTGAATATTAATTCGCTATTGTCACAAGCGCGTGTGTTCGGGGTGCAATGCTCTTCGCCCCGAGCCCAACCTTTTTCAAGCCAATTAGAGCCTCAGGCTCTAATCATGTGGCTTGAAAAAAAAAACTCATACAAATGTATGAGTCCGGCACCCTGCAGGGGGGCGGCGACCCAGCACCCCTAATGGACCGGCCGCTCCTGGTAAGACCCCTTTCACATGGAGCGAACTCTGTCAAGCAGATCTGTCTGCTCAGCGGGGGACCTGTCTGCTGTTCCCCGCTGAGCAGGCGGATGACAGGTCTGTGTCCGCTGATGCAGAGCAGACATGGAAACAGCCCTCTGTTCTCTATGGGGCAGTCGGATGGAAACGGACCACCTGTCCATTTTCATCGGATACCATCCGATCCGATCTGCTAGATGGATGGGGAATGGGATCCCCATCTGTCTGTTTTTAGCAGACTGGACTGGATCCGATATAGGCGGGTGTAAACAGACACATGTCCATTTACATCCGCCTCTCCATAGAGAACAATGCGTGGTCTGATCGGGCCCACCTGAAAAACAGACAGGCAGACCTGATCGGTCTGCTTGTGTGAAAGGGGCCTAAGGCCTTGTTCACACCTGGCATACACAGCGTACCTTTACGGGGACGCACAGGTGTTCCGTGCATGTCATTTGGTATGTATCACCTGCATGAACAGAGCCGTTGCTCTCAATTTTATATCCATGTAGGTGTGCATGCATGTCCCTGAGCTCACACTGTCTGCGTTCGGGGTCATATACCCACACCACACGGATGTCAGATTGGGAACAGCAGCTATGCCTGTGCAGCCATTGTATCCCAATTGACATAAATGGAACTGCCTGTACGGGGATGCATGGAAAACCCGTGCATCCCTGTGTGGGTAAACATGGACCTCCATGGGCGTACACTTTAGTATGCCACATGTGAACAATGCTTTAGTAGTAATTTAGCAGGAATTGTGTAAGTTATGTTGTGTTTTTGTGCACTATTAATGATTTTAGTGTATTTTTAGTGAAAATAGTAATATGAATGAGCATTTGCGCAATTATTGCGTGGCCCAAAAAATCTGTAGCACTTTTTTTATTCTACAGGTCATGTGCTTTCAGAAAATGTCTAGTTTGAGGAGTCTTTCCAAATTCTGAAAGCTGTATTTGAAAAATGGTAACCTGCGGATTTTTAGAGTAAGTTCTTTTTATTTACAGTTTTGCGTACCTTCAGTTTTCACCATTTCACAAAAAGGTGCAAATTAAAACGTACAAATATTTGTTATGTATTAACTCAATACAGTTTTAACTTTTATATTTGCTAGGAATTTAGCAGGAATTTTGTACATTTTGCCATGTATGAATCCACTATTAATGATTTTAGTGTATTTTTAGCGAAAATATTGTTTTGATAAACATTTGCGCAAATACCGCAGCACCTTCTTTTTTATTCCACATGCTTTCAGAAAATATATGGTTTGGGGGGTCTTTTACAAACTCTGAACGCTGTAAGTGAAAAATGAAAATCTCCTGATTTTTAGAGAAATTTTTGAGTATGTTTGATTTTCACCAATTTGCAAAAAGGGGCAATTTAAAATTTACAAATATTTGTTATTTATTAACTCAACACAGGATAAGCTTTAATGTATAGCATGAATTGTGTAAAATTGTGTTTTTATCTGTTAATCATGATTTTAGTGTATTTTTAGCGACAATGTTGTTTTGATAGAAGGGTGGGGGAACAAAAGAGGTGGGACTTTAAATGAAGCTTAAAATATCCTGGTAAGGATGTAGCTTCCATCCCTAAATTTATAGTAGAACAATTGCACATTGTGCAAGGGAACAAAGGGGTGGGACTTTAATGAAGAATGTGGTGGTCATGAGGTAGCATTGACGGACATTGATTGGTTAGGGTTATAAAGATCATTTATCGATACAATTTATACAGTTGGATATAAATGGTCACAATAGCGATCCAAACAGTAGAGACAATCAACAGTTAAACATCTTAAAATGCATGATAAAGGTTCCCCATCCATCAATTTCATATATATACACACAATAGGGTTAAAACAATAAGAGAAGCATGGCCCATAGCCTAGGATTCCAAGGGGTGTTGCCCCTGATTTTAGTGAGAAAAATAATGAACAGCAGAGAACCAGTATCACATATGGGTAACCTAAAACACGATGGATGTTGGCTCTACGCGTTTCATGGCTTCAACAGGCCACTCGTCAGGAGCAGACGTGTAAGTGGGCTAGAATAGAAGTAATAAGAGAGTATTACTATTGACCTGTGTAGGATGGTAGGACTGGCAGCTCAAGTTGAGTGCAAGATGCAGTGTAAGCGAGCGGAGAAGAGAGTGCAGTGGGAAAGGGTTGAACAATGAAGGAATATGGGACTATCCAAATTGTAATCAAAGTGAGTGGTGAGACTAAGAAACTGTTGTGAGGCAGTGCTGGGGAAAAGGGTGGCTACCTGTCATGAAAGAGGTCCAGTGCCAATGAGTTGGAGTATAGGTGATATTGCGCTAAGGCTTGTGAGGAGTGTGATGTATATACAACGTATAAAACAAATAAACCAATAAATCAATATTGGGGGCGAGCAGCTACTACACAATCAAACAAATTGTAAATTCAGAGTAATATACAGATGTTATAGCGCTCAGCCAATCAAGTAGGAACAATCAATTGGGAAACAGTGAGTTTCTAGACACATATAATCAACCCTGAGAGAGTTCATGCAAGTCAGGAATGACTGAAGATGATTGGATAGGCTCAGAGTCCGCAGATACATTTTGAGTAAATTCTGTAAATCAGTTCCATAAAACAAGGATAAGATATTCTCCAGTCTTGTTAGGATGGAGGCTTACCAGATTTCAGATATAGTAGAGCGTTGGACCATTCACCAGGTGCCAAGGTATGTATTGAAGAGTAGATGGTATATCCTGCGTTCCACCAGGGATTCTCTTATGGTTCCTGTGAGGGTGGCTCCTATGGGAACTGGATCTCCGGATGGGTGTCCTCCACTGTGTAAGGAACGTCACACATTCCGTTCGAAAACGTGGGTCTTACTTGAAAGACGGAGGTATCCCCAAGATCCAAGCGTTCGTCCGCGGTGGTGGTGGGTGAAGAGGGGTGGACCAATGGACCCCAATTGGGTGGATTCGGAAGAGATAAAAGAAAACTCGAAATAGTGTAAAAACCTCTTGGCATGAGGTGCGTTTATTACAAATGAGGTTAAAAAACCTATCAATCAGGCATAAGGTAAAAAGTTTCTTAAAAGTCTTTTTCAAACATAAAAACGCAGCAAATCAGGGCAGCAGGTTCCCGACATGTTTCGTATAAAAGATACGTCATCTGGGGTGACGTATCTTTTATACGAAACATGTCGGGAACCTGCTGCCCTGTGTGACGTTCCTTACACAGTGGAGGACACCCATCCGGAGATCCAGTTCCCATAGGAGCCACCCTCACAGGAACCATAAGAGAATCCCTGGTGGAACGCAGGATATACCATCTACTCTTCAATACATACCTTGGCACCTGGTGAATGGTCCAACGCTCTACTATATCTGAAATCTGGTAAGCCTCCATCCTAACAAGACTGGAGAATATCTTATCCTTGTTTTATGGAACTGATTTACAGAATTTACTCAAAATTGATCTGCGGACTCTGAGCCTATCCAATCATCTTCAGTCATTCCTGACTTGCATGAACTCTCTCAGGGTTGATTATATGTGTCTAGAAACTCACTGTTTCCCAGTGCCAATGAGTGTTGTGGTGTTATTAGTCCCGGTGACTGTCTCACCCAGGAAGGGTGCCCATATATAGGCGCTGCGGCCACCGCACATGCCACCAACGTCAAACACGTGGGCGGAGGGAGGAGGAGACTTCCACGCGCGGGCTCGGGCGCACAGCCGAATGCATCAGCAACACCTCCCATATTGTCCACGAGTATGGTAGACCCGCCCGCATTGCGGCATCACAAAGGATATACATATATGGGCGCCCTTCCTGGGCGAGACAGTCACTAATAACTAATAACACCACAACACTCATTGGCACTGGACCTCTTTCGTGACAGGTAACCACCCTTTTCCCCAGCAACATAGTTTCTTATTCTCACCACTCACTTTGATTACAATTTGGATGGTTCCATAGTCCTTCATTGTTCAACCCTTTCCCACTGCACTCTCTTCTCCGCTCACTTACACTGCATCCTGCACTCATCTCATCCATACTTCTCTTTTATCCAGATGCCGGCTAATCACTGTAGCTGCGGGAATCGGGTTTGCGGGGGTCGGATCGGGTGGAGGGGGTAATCAGTGCTGGGGGGGAAGAAGGGGGTGAAGGGGATAGTAAAGGAGAGTGGGGGGGGGGGCAGTTTTAGGTGGAAGGGAGCTGCGGGAGGTGGAGAAGCAGGGGGAAGGGAAGCGGTGGCATGGGTGGGGTTGGTCACATTAGAGGTTAATAACTCTGATCAGCGGGTTGTAATCCGCTGATCAGAGCTATGAAATTGTTCATCAGAGCCTGCTGAACAATTCTGATGTAAGCTTATGGTCATTGAAGTGACCATAATTTTATAGAAGAGGGAGAAATGAGGTCCGTATGGCGTACGGACTTGGCCACCTGCGGGAACTTTTTAGGTCCATACGACGTAAGGACCTGGCAGTGAAAGGGTTAAACATTAGTGGGGTACTTTTGAGTTAGGTATATTTAGAATTGAGTGAAAGTTGCATTTTAGTTATTATTTATTCTCAGTGCTTAGAGCCTTACATTGAGCTTTCTGGGCTGCTGATGTTGAATACTAGTTTACCAGTGATGACAGGTTCCCTGATCATTTTAGGTGACTGTAATGAAAATACATACAAACAGAATTTTTTTTGGTCATGGTGCTTTAAATGAGGCATATCACAAAATTGCAAAAATAGAAAATATATTATAAAGTTTATTCAAAAATGCATCGTAGAAATACATTTCATGTTGATCTTTGTTGATCCTTTTCACACCATAGAATGTCCAGTGATGGCACTCTTCATCCGTTCCTTCTTTCTTTCTTTTTCTCATTTTTTTTATTTTTCACCCCCATCCACACCTTCACGGCTGTCCCTGTTCATTTGCCAGACATTTATACACTGTTCATTATAACTACCATACTCAACCACATATTTTTTATTTTGTTTTTTCAGACCAATGTTAATCAGATGTGCTTTTCTGCTTCCCATACATGGATCCCTCCTTTCTTCTGGCCGGTTTCTGTACTGTTCCCCTGGTCCAGGTGGGATGTCCCTGCCTCAACCCACGAGTCAGACTTTGGCATTGGCAACCCTTACATTCATCTTGTAGGCTGGATTTCTATTCTGAGTTGACATGTGAGTATCAGACTTCTGGTCTCTGTTGTATCATTTTTTGTTACCCATATAGGGAGTTTCACCCTTACATATTTTTTATTTATTACTTATATTTATAGATAATTTTGGCAACATACTCCTGATGAGTGGACATGAACTATGAAGCGCATGTAAAGTTACTATATGTCAAGACAGTCTGATTCCTACATTTCTTATATCTACCATGCATTTCATCTATTCCATTGTACTATGTATTGTTTTTTTTATGAACTGTTATAACAATCATGTGCCATATGTCAGCTCCCAATTATGCAACTATGCTCATCTATCAATTTTTATTCTGTATTATGTATTTTGCCTAACATGAAATGTGTTTCTACGATGAATAAACGTTATATTTTCTATTTTTGTAACTTTGTGATATGTCTCATTTAAAGTCCCATGACCCAAAAAAATTATGTTTGTATGTATACTATAGGGATGGAGACACGTCACGTTGGTGCAGTCAGATCACGCTCTTCTTATTTCTATGTAATGAAAATACATTTATGTTTTATTGTTGTAAAATCTGTCTGTGCACTTCCCAGAACCCTGCCTTATCAGTCACCTAAAAATGTAAAACATACCTCTTGTATGGGTCACTCATGCACAAATAACATTCTTAGCAAGCTGCTAGCTGATTTTATTTAGGGATGAGTGTGCCACCTAGTGGACAAACGGCAGAGTTTTGAGAGAAAGTTGTATTCTTTCATGCTGAGCAGAAATAAAAAGTATCACATAGCTCCTAACTGTCCCTCATTTCAAGGGACTGTCCCTTTTCAGTCTCCGGTGTAGTTTCAGTTTTTTCTCTTTTTGGTCTGAATGATATGTACATCTCTATACAAACTGTTCTCTTTTACTACCAGAAATGTTATGCTGCACTTAAAGCAGTAGTAAACCCATCCATTTAATTTATTAGGACACGGCCCTTTATTGGGGTTAAAAGTAAAAAATAAGTAAAAATCAATAAACTTTCTGTAAACTTTAAAAAAGAATTGCTTTTGAAATACATATCAAACACCAAAGCTTAGTCTCCAAGACTCAAGCTGAATATAACAGTCCACCCACAATAGTAGGCAACAATACCCCCAAAAACAGGCAGCCAAAGGGAAGGGAGGGTGGGATAGCTGGTCTTGATTGAAGATCTATCTCAGTCTATCTATTGTCTCAGGACGAAAATATTTAAAAGTAGGTGAGAATCCCAATTGGTGGACAAAGTTTCCCTCCCACAGTCCATAGCCAATCAAGGAAGGGCCTGAAACTATCTGATAGTTGATAGTAGATGTTCTGCTTGGATATATCAAAGGGGTAGCCTAAAACAGACAAAAAAGAAAGCCAGGACCCAGTACAAAATCCCTAGCAACAACTAAACAGGCGTTTTTAAAAAATAACTTTTAGCAAGGGGACTTTCAACGTGAGGGCACTTCATAATACCTGTGCCCTGACATACTATATGGTAAAAAGTACCCCTCTTTATCATTTCAAAAAGTTGGGAGGTACAGTATGAGTAATTAGAAAAAAAAAATGTAAAAAAAAAAACTTAGCTTACACATTGACTTTTGGCCACTTGCTGTAGCTGCCAGTGTCCTCGCTGGGCATTATTCAGAGAATTACAGAGTTCGCCAGCCCATAGGGAGACTCAAATCCTCAGCCAGAGTCTCCAAATCAGGTAAGAATGCTCAGCAGGGTCTTCGTATAAAAGCATTGTGGCCAAGCCCAAATGTGTGACATCAACACGTCCAATGATGCCGGTTGTCAACTAGACCATCCACTATCTGAAGAGATAAGCGTCGCTCCAGGTAACTCAAGACCCTGTTGCTTCAACCTCTATCCCCAGGGTGTGGGTGCGGCACTGCCTGCAAGCAGGTGCATTGAAACAGGAAAAAAACGGACTGGGTGGCCGCACTCCTGTGCAATGACTTTATTCTTGGTCAAAATACAGCATACAGTGTACAGGTGAACCACAATGGACAGCTGTCCAATGTGGTTCACCTGTACACTGTATGCTGTATTTTGACCAAGAATAAAGTCATTGCACAGGAGTGCGGCCATCCAGTCAGTTTTTTTTCTGTTTCAATGCCATCCACTATCTGATTACCTTGTATCTGCCTGAGCAATGTGAGTACCTCTTGTGGTTTTAATAATAAAGATGTACTAGCGGTATTGGAGCTATGTGGGTCCTTTATTTCTTTTCCCTGTATGTTGGCTATCCGAGTTCACTTTGGATATTACTAAGTGATGCTTTTATACTAAGACCCTGCTGACCAGTGGTGGCCACTCTATTAGGGGCGCAGGAGCGCTGCCCCTCTAATCCATGTGCCCGACCCCTAATCTACATGCAAGGCGCCGGACGCATGGATTTCAATGTTTTTTTTTTTAGAAGCATGTGATTACAGCCTGAGGCTCTAATTGGCTTCAAAAAAGGTTGGGCTCGGGGCGCAGAGCACTGCACCCTGAGCCCACCCACTTGTGTGACATTAGTGAATTAATATTCTCTAATGTCTTCCTCCTTCTCCTCCTGGCCAATCAGAAAGCGGGTCCTAAGGCCGATTGGATAGGGAGTATTAGGACCCACTTCCTGTTCAGCCAGGAGGGGAAGTAATGCCACCACCCCCCCTGGTGTTCCATCAGAATCGGCAACCCGCCACCAGCTGAAGCGAGGAGCAGCGGGGGAAGGGGCAGCAACAGCCGCTTCCAGGACCCAGCACCACCTCGTCGTTGGAAGGTAAGGCACGGATCGCCGCCTTCCTGTCTGACCCACCGGGGGGGGGGGGGTTGTTTGCTGTCACCGACCCGCCCGGGGGGGCTGATTGCCACCCCCAAAATATTCAGCACCAGGCACCACTACTACTGACCGTATTTACCTGATTTGGAGACTTCGGCTGAAGATTTGAGGCTCCCTATGACCTGTTGATCTCTGTAAGTGGGGATCACATCTCTCTGGTAAGAGGCTTTATGATGGTGGTGGGCATGCATGTAAGGTGCACGTCTTAGTCTCGTCACGTAGTTCATTTTTCGGTGGAATCTCTGTGAGAAGATCTACCTAAATTTATTCACAAAGACGTTTCATCACAGTCGTTCTGTTACAATATGGACTGATCACTTTTTAACCCATCACATTTATGAACGTGTAATGGTTCTTTTGCTTAATTTATATACACATAGCACAGATTATGTTGAGTATACCATATGAAGCGCACTATTTTTTGCATATGTATAGTCAATTGAATAAATATAATTTTTGAGACAGATAGGACCTTGGTTATGGTATTAGCTAAATGTTTTTTTCTCTTTATTTCTTACTATATGAGGGCAAAAAAGACAAAAAAGTGATAAAAAAAAAAAAACAATAAATCCCTTTAGAAAATGTCACCTATTTTGAAACAGAAAAATGGAGGACACTACCAGGTAAGTACACCAAGGCTAAAAGAGAAAAACAGCAGACAGAAAGACAGAAAAGTAACCCACACACTTGGAACATGAAGAAGAACAACCTTACACAAATATATAAAGGTACTATGTATAATGATATTCATACCAGTATCTCATGTGTAGGCAGGCTGAAATATGTAATACAGTTTAGTTGTCCCGCAGCCAGCCCAGGTTGGGTAAAGGGTTAATTGTTTCGCTCAGTTTCCCGGGCTTTTGGTCCTGGCCACCCCACCTGTGCTATAAAAAGGGGGACAGCTAAGGTCCGGAGCTGACCAAAGGGAGAGTGATGATGCGTCGTCTTCTTCTTGCTGAGCTTCCAGTGCTTAGAGAGTTAATAGCTAGGAGTAGTCTGCAAGCTGGTGGGAGAGAATCTTGTCATTCATCAGACTCAGAACATGTTACATGCATATAATCAATGCACAAGCTTTACTCCATGGATAAGAGGGGAGACGGGGTTTTGGAGACATGTTTTTCTTACTCCTGCGACATAGTGTATTGAATTCACTGGTCAAGAATATGTAACATAAAGAATGTAGCAGCCAGAACTGTGTAACATACAACATAGCATACAGCTCAAAGTGCAGTGATTAGGATTAAATAATGTAAAACCTAGTGTATAGCGTGCAAGGGTCAGGACTATGTAACATACAGAGCAGAGCCAACAGTCAGGATTATCTAATATTCAATGTAGTGTATAGAGATCAGTGATCATGATTGTGTAACATACAAAATAATATGCAGACTGCATTGGTCAGGAATATATATATATATATATATATATATATATTACGCAACACGGTTTGTAAGACACAAAGTAAGAAGTAAATATAACCTGCTAAATACAGTACCTTTTCTCATCAGCAGTATATAGCAGTCTTGTGATTTCTATCAATGAAGTGAAGCTTGTAGGAGGAGTTTTCATACTGTACTGAGCTACCCTTTGAGGCTCCTGGGCTCCTGACCCTCTGTCTGGACAGTGCTGATTGGCCCTTTGCTGATCACATGCACTCTCCCAAGAAAAAAAAAACCTCTCTAGCAATACACACCAAACTGAGCATGTGCAGAGTGACTCCAAAGGCTCTGTCTTATCTGGACTTGTCCAGGGGGACAGTGCAGGGAGGGGAGGATCTATGCATACAAGATCAAACAGCCTTTTTACACAATGCAGAGGATTAACCCACAGTGAGTATAACAAGCATGCTTTACTGCATATACACACTGATTTTACTGTTGTGGGTTTAGTAACACCTTAACTTGATTTGGTACTTGTTTAGAATGGCATCTGCAGAAACGTTTAGTTTTACTTTAAGAACTTATCAAATCTATGCATCATATTGTATCCTGGCTTCTTGGGAAAGGATATTTGCATCAGTGTGGTACATAACAGTCTGCAAAGATTCCACCCATGTTGTAGATATAGGTATCCAGCTAAGAATTGTTCTTGCACATTAACAAGTTCAAGCAATGTATCAGAAAGCAAGGGACAAGGTTGCATTGACTCCCAAATACCATGCATGGTCATGAACTATTTTCATCATAGGTTGTTGCTAGTAGATATAGCGTTAATTGAGAATATACTGTATACTTGCATACTATGGTGCTATTTTTAAAGGCACAGTATGATGGGCAGTATTCAGCTGGATTGCAAAAACTGAGTTGCCTCTTCTAATGGATAGAGAGTCCTTAATTTTGGATAATGAGGGGTATATCCATTTTTGTGAGGACTTGGCGGGGGAAAGGGGAGCATTTGTCCTTGGCTACTACATATCAGATATGTTGAGCTGATGTCCCTGAATGAAAATACTCCCCAGTTTAGACATCAATCAGAACAAGACCTGCAGTCAGAGACATATGGGTGTTTTATAGCTACCTGCTCCCTGAGACCAAATAATCTGCCAGAGTATATCAAGATCTGCTTGAACTATGTTTATGATGCCATGTGGTGAAATGCTGAATTGTCAGTATTGGAAAATGCTTAAATTGTGAAACAAGGTCTTTAGGTGAATCCATATCCTTTAGAATTTATACTTAAAAAAATACTTTGTCTACATTTCTTAGAGTGTGTGTATGTATTGTGGGTTAGCTCAAGTGGGGATCACCTTCCTGGGAAAAAGGTAGACCAGACAGCAAATATTTCTTAAAAGTTGACTTGTAGCCAGTTGTATTTAAAAGGTTGTATGAAAAATCAAGCAAACAAAACAGTAAATAAATAATTGCTATCCAGGCTCTTACTAAACATTTCCAGGTTCCTAACTCAGAGGTGAAGGGCTTCTCCCAGTCACACACAAAGCAAAGATAATGCAAACCATTTGTTTCAGTCACAAAGCAAATTTCAGTTCAGCAGCTCTCTCTGGTTTTTGGCTTCCTGAGTCCCAGGCCAAGAGCAATTCTCTGCTCTAGTCCTGCTTCCTTTATACCACCTTTTGGTGGACACAAGTGAACTGCAAAATCTGGTCCAGAACCAACTTTGCCAAGGTGGCTGGTAAAACCTGGACTGGATTCCACCTTAGTTTCTGGCAAATTAATGCATACAAGGTGAAACATAACGTCGATCACCTCGCCTTTCAAAATGTCACATATCTCCCTACTCTGCTCAAGCCCCTGCGGCTGAGCGACTGTCCCAACCAGACAATGGATAGGGAAAAGGGCATCTGCATTATTTTGGAGTTTCCCAACTCTATGTTCCACTGTGAACTTAAATGCTTGAAGAACAAGGAAGAACAAGGAACCACCTTGTCATCCATTTAAGAGGGGCATGATCAGTGACTAGTTTGAATGGTCTCCCCAACAGGTAATATTTCCGGGCATCTAAGGCCCATTTGATAGCCAAACATTCCTTCTTAACAATGGCATCGTTTTTCTCATATCTGTTTCCTTTTCCCTGGCCTGTAAACTTTGTAGTTTAACTCCTCTACTCTTTCCATAATTTCAAAGGGAACTTGCCAATTTGCAAGGAATTTACTCTCAACTGTGGGGACTATTACCAGCACTCTATCACCAGGGCTAAAGACCCGGGTCTTGGCACCCCAATTATAACCCTTTCTCTGGGCCTCCTGGGGTTGCTCCATATGTTCCTGTACAAATGTCATGGCAGTAGCAATTCTATCTTGCATCAATGAGATATGCTTGATGACGCTTCTATAAGGTGTGGTCGCTTCCTCCCACGTTTCTTTTGCAACATCTAGCAATCCCCTGGGATGTCTACCATACAGTAGTTCAAAAGGGGAGTAACCTGTAGATGTCTGAGATACCTCTCCTATGGCAAACATGAGGTATGGCAGCAAAAAATCCCAATTTCTCCCATCTTTGTCCACCACCTTTTTTAACATGCTTTTGAGCATTTTGTTAAATTTCTCCACAAGACCATCGGTTTGCAGGTGGTAGACAGAGGTATAGAGATTTTGAACAACTTACACAATTCTTCAATGACTTGGGACAAAAATGGGGTGCCTTGATCCGTTAATAATTCTTTTGGAATACCCACACGACTAAATACTAGGGATGGGCCGAACGGACCCCTGTTCAGTTCGCACCAGCACGTCTGAACACCTCGAAAGTTTGGACCCGAGTAACGAACCTCATTAACGCCAATGGGACCCGAACTTCAAAAATCAAAAGTGCCCATTTTGAAGGCTTTGAAAAACGTCATTTTTAAATGAGCAGTGATGTTTTGATTTTTAAAGTGAAAGCATAACAATGAAAAATTCCTTCCAATATAGTGCCTGGGGGGTCCCCTTAGTTTACCTGTAAAGTGGCAGATCTGTACCATGTGTAGAATCTGCTGCAGCAATAATTGCATTTATAAAGCCAAAAAAATGACATTTTCCCTGAAAGCTGCCTTTATTTTGCTCAGCAACAGCTGGGGAGCCAATGTGTATGATGAGGCCACAATGTAGGGCACTGGGAAAAAGATTAGAGATTTTGTGGATAAATTCTAGTGTCACTTTGACTTTGGATAGAAGTAACGGGTGCATAAAAATTGGGCTTTGGGTGTCGTTGGTGCCTTCACACCATAACCCTATAGATGTGCTCTTCATGAAGGCAAGAATTGGCCTTTCTGTAAAAAAAAATTGCAAAAAATTGTCAAACAGAAGTAAATGGCGTTTAACTGGCAGTAACGCACAGAACTATATGGCGTTAAACTGACAGTAACGCACACAGAAGTAAATGGCGTTAATCTGGCAGTAACGCACACAGAAGCAAATGGCTTTAAACTGGCAGTAACACACAGAACTATATGCCATTAAACTGGCAGTAACGCACACAGAAGTTAATGGAGTTAAACTGGCAGTGAGGCACACAGAACTATATGGCGTTAAACTGGCAGTAACGCACACAGAACTATATGGCGTTAAACTGGCAGTAACACACACAGAAGTAAATGGCGTTAAACTGGCAGTAACGCACACAGAACTATATGGCGTTAAACTGGCAGTGATGCACACAGAAGTAAATGGCATTAAACTGGCAGTAACGCACACAGAACTATATGGCGTTAAACTGTCAGTAACACACACAGAAGTAAACTTTTTGGATAAATTCTAGTGTCACTTTGACTTTGGATAGAAGTAACGGTTGCGTAAAAATTGGGCTTTGGGTGTCGTTGGTGCTTTCACACCATAACCCTCTCTTCATGAAGGCAAGAATTGGCCTTTCTGTAAAAAAAATTGCAAAGATATGCACCTGTCAAACAGTAGTAAATGGCGTTTAACTTGCAGTAACGCACAGAACTATATGGCGTTAAACTGGCAGTAACGCACACAGAAGTAAATGGCGTTAACCTGGCAGCAATGCACACAGAAGTAAATGGCGTTAAACTGGCAGTAACGCACACAGAACTATATGGTGTTAAACTGTCAGTAACGCACACAGAAGTAAATGGTGTTAAACTGGCAGTAACGCACAGAACTATATGGTGTTAAAATGTGTCACGGAAGTAACAATGAAGTTCTGAACGTTCGTGCCAATAGAAATTGGAGTGTTCGTGACAATCGGAACGATCGATCCAATCGGAACAATCGTACGCTGGTGCGCATGAGCAGCAGAACGGGGTGACGCACACGTAGGCGCAATCAGGGCGCACGGCGTGCCCAACGAGCTCTGAGGCCGTCCTATTTAAGGTAATCCCCTGACTGCAGCAAATCGCTGGATCGTCTTCAGTCTTCTGCACCTGTACCAGTACTTTTTTCCTGTGATTCCTGTTGTGACCCGGCTTGCTCTTTGGACCTGCTTCTGCTCTGCTCTAGAGTTGAGCGAACCTCTGGAAGTTCGGGTTCTGCTGGTCCGTCCGAACTTCGGGACAAAGTCCGGGTCCGGGTCCGGACGGAACCCGAACGATCGCACGGACAACGAACCCCATTGAAATCAATGGGGACCCGAACTTTTATGCACAAAAATGGCTGTAACAAAGTCCTGGAAAGCCCTAGAGGGCTGCAAACGGAAGTAAAATGGGGGTAAGGGTAGGGCAAGTGCCCTACAAAAAAATGGGGACAGGGAAATAACTGTAAATATTTTTTAAAAAATAAAAACATAAAAAAAGCAAAAATGGAGGTGAATGTGGATCATCTTCAAACTGTGTCTGAAAAGTATTAATTAACGGTAGAAGCCATATAACTGTTCTAAAATCATTTTCAAACTAGGGCAAGTGCCCTACAAATAAATG
>BLSH010137468.1:380933-392189 GCA_018402905.1 Glandirana rugosa
CGTCATTCGCGACCATTGGCTTTGTCCCACCAGTCTTCCTGCTCGGCCTCAGTATATGTCCTCCAGTTAGTGTCTTCTCGTCTCAGGTCATCCGTTCGGTCCCCAGTTGTGTCCTCTTGTCGTCTTTTCAGGTATTTGTTCGGTTATCCAGTACGTGTCCTCTAGGTTTTCTCCGTTTCAGACACCCGTCCGGCTCCAGGTTCTGAGACCTCTTCCGTTCGGCATCAGCCCCTGGTCGACCCTAGTCTTCGGTTCCCTCGTCTCATCACAACTCGCTTGGGCCTGACATTGCAAGCCCAGGCATGGCTTGAAAGCCCACAGGCACCGTGCCTGGGCCTCCGAACCCGAACGATTTTTGAAATGTCCGGGTCCGGGTCCGTGCCACGGACACCCGAAAGTTCGGTACGGACCCGAACGTTACAGTCCGGGTTCGCTCAACACTACTCTGCTCCCTTGGCTTCTGATCCCAGCTGGTCCCCGACTACGGCTTGCCTTCTCCAGAGTCTTGGACCTCGGCCTGCCCACAGACTTTGCCTCTTTTGGATCTCCTGTGCATGACCTATTGGCTTGTTTATGGACTTTTCTGCTGTTCTCCTGTGTTGACCCCTGGCTTGCCTACTGGACTCTGCTCTTCTGTGATTGACCTCCTGTATATGACTCCGGCTCGTCCTTCTGACCACCCTGTTTCGGTTACCAGCGCTTACTGCTGTTCCAGTACTTTGGATCAAGTCTACGTCTGCAGTTGGTAACCCCTGCTTGCTCATCTACGCACAATACCTCCTGTGTCACCTTCAGGGGTATACTGCGTTTAGCCGCAAGGGGGTCTCTCTTGGTATTTCGGCTTCAGGATCAGGTATATGACAAAATGGCAGTAAAGCACACAGAACTATATGGCATTAAACTGGCAGTAATACACACAGAAGTAAATGCAGTTAAACTGGCAGTAACACACACAGAACTAGATGGCGTTAAACTGGCAGTAACGCACACAGAAGTCAATGGTGTTAAACTGAAAGTAACGCACACAGAACTATATGGCGTTAAACTGGCAGTAATGCACACAGAAGTAAATGGCATTAAACTTACAGTGACACACACAGAACTATATGGCGTTAAACTGGCAGTAACACACATAACTATATGGCGTTAAACTGGCAATAACGCACACAGAAGTAAATGGTGTTAAACTGGCAGTAACACACACAGAACTATATGGAGTTAAACTGGCAGTAACACACACAGAAGTAAATGGCGTTAAACTGGCAGTAACGCACACAGAACTATATAGAGTTAAACTGGCAGTAAAGCACACAGAAGTAAATGACGTTGAACTTGCAGTAACGCACACAGAACTATATGGCGTTAAACTGGCAGTAACGCACATAACTATATGACGTTAAACTGGCAGTAATGCACACATAAGTAAACTGCGTTAAACTGGCAGTAACGCACACAGAACTATATGGCATTAAACTGGCAGTAATGCACATAGAAGTAAATGGCGTTAAACTGGCAGTAACGCACACAGAACTATATGGCGTTAAACTGGCAGTAACACACACAGAAGTAAATGGCGTTAAACTGGCAGTAACGCACACAGAACTATATGGCGTTAAACTGGCAGTGATGCACACAGAAGTAAATGGCATTAAACTGGCAGTAACGCACACAGAACTATATGGTGTTAAACTGGCAGTAATGCACACAGAAGTAAATGGCGTTAAACTTGCAGTAACACAATCAAATAGACGGTGTTCAACCGTCACTGACGCTATCTGAACTGTCCCTACTCTAGCTATACACTAATGCCATGTTACTGACACAGTCTCACTACACTACACTGAAACTATCTGAGCTGTCCCTACTCTAGCTATACACTAATGTAAAGATTACTGAGACGGTCTCACTACACTGAAACTATCTGAGCTATCCCTACTCTACATATACACTAATGTATGTATGAATGACACGGTCTCACTACACTACAGTGAAACTATCTGAGCTGTCCCTACTCTAGCTACACACTATGCAAAGCTACACTCACTACACTCACTACACTCACACTATCCCTAGACTCACACTAATCTAATATTCTACACTGACAATTGAAGCAAAATAGCACAGTTTTGCACACTATCTAACTAATAGCATTCAACAGATCCCCTGTTCTATCTCTCTCCAGCCGAAATCAAACTGAAAATGGCTGACATTGAAAGAATACTTTTATACTGTGGGGCGTGAATGAGCCATGATTGGATAAAGTCATGATGACAGTGTCCAATCATGACTCTGACAGTGCTCTGTGCCCTGATTGGCTGAAGCTTTGACTGCTTCAGCCAATCAGGGCTTGCAATGCATTATTAAGTGGCGCATTGCATTTTGGTCCATTCGGGGGGCCAAACAACCGAACAGCGAAAGTTTGGCCCGAACTAATGCTCGGGCCGAACCGTTCGCCCATCCCTACTAAATACCTGGACCAGCTCTTTGGCAATAGCCTTAGCTGATGTATTACACAAGGGAATGGCTTCAAGATATCGCGTGGCATACCAGTATTACCAGTATGTGCTGATGGCCCTGGGCAGACTTTACTACTGGTCCCACCAGATCCTTGCCAATTCTTTCAAAGGGCACTTTAATTAAACTGGCAGTAACGCACACAGAAGTAAATGGCATGAAACTTACAGTAACGCACACAGAACTATATGGTGTTAAACTAGCAGTAACACACAGAACTATATGGCGTTAAACTGGAAGTAATGCACACAGAAGTAAATGGTGTTAAACTGGCAGTAACGCATACAGAACTATATGGCATTAAACTGGCAGTAACGCACACAGAAGTAAATGGCGTTAAACTGCCAGTAACACACACAGAACTATATGGCGTTAAACTGCCAGTAAAGCACACAGAAGTAAATGGCATTAAACTTGCAGTAACGCACACAGAACTATATGGTGTTAAACTGGCGGCAACACACAAAGAAGTAAATGGCATTAAACTAGCAGTAACGCACACAGAACTATATAGCGTTAAACTGGCAGTAACGCACATAGAAGTAAATGGCGTTAAACTGGCAGTATGCACACAGAACTATATGGCGTTAAACTGGCAGTAACGCACACAGAAGTAAATGACGTTAAACTGGCAGTAACGCACACAGAACTATATGGCGTTAAACTGGCAGTAATGCACATAGAAGTAAATGGCATTAAACTGGCAGAGAGCACACAGAACTGCATGGCGTTAAATTGGCAGTAGCGCACACAGAAGTAAATGGCGTTAAACTGGCAGTGACGCACACAGAAGTAAATGGCGTTAAACTTGCAGTAACGCAATCAAATAGACGGTGTTCAACCGTCACTACACTGACACTATCTGAACTGTCCCTACTCTAGCTATGCACTAATGCCATATTACTGACACAGTCTCACTACACTACATGAATCTATCGGAGCTGTCCCTAGTCTAGCTATACACTAATGTAAAGATTACTGACACGGTCTCACTACACTGAAACTATCTGAGCTGTCCCTACTCTACATACAGGTGATATTCGAAAAATTAGAATATTGTGCAAAAGTTTGTATGAGATAGACTCATTACATGCAAAGCAAGATAGTTCAAGCTGTGATTTGTCATAATTGTGATGATTATGGCTTACAGCTCATGAAAACCCCAAATCCACAATCTCCTGTAGGGCGTGAATGAGCCATGATTGGATAAAGTCACGATGACAGTGTCCAATCATGACTCTGACAGTGCTCTGTGCCCTGATTGGCTGAAGCTTTCACTGCTTCAGACAATCGGGGCTTGTAATGCATTGTTAAGTGGCGCATTGATTTTTGGTCCATTCCGGGGGCCGAACAATCGAACAGCGAAAGTTTGGCTCGAACTTATGCTCAGGCCGAACCGTTCGCTCATCCCTACTAAATACCTGGACCAGCTCTTTGGCAATAGCCTTAGCTGATGTATTACACAAGGGAATGGCTTCATGATATCACGTGGCATAGTCCAGTATTACCAGTATGTGCTGATGGCTCCAGGCAGACTTTACTACTGATCCCACCAGATCCATGCCAATTCTTTCAAAAGGCGCTTTAATTATTGGTAACAGTAGCAGCAGACTGCGAAAATGGGGCGAAGGCACAGAATACTGACACTCTGGGCATGATTCACAATATTCTTTGACATCTGCATGTAACCCAGGTCAAAATAATCTCTGGTTTATTCTCTCCTTGGTCTTCTCTATACCCAGATATGACCATTGGCTAAATCTAATACCATCTTCCCCTTGCTTTACCACCTGATACAGCAAGTTATTTTTAAGAGCCATGTAGGGAAAAGACACCCCTATATTAGGTTAAACAGGTTCCCCGTCTATCATTTTAATGTTTTCTCTGGCTCTGTTGAGTGTGGTGTCTCTTAGTTGTTCCCTACAAAAATCATCTTTCCTGACCTCTATGTCAGGCACCACATTCTGTCCACTGTCACTATTAGAGTCAGAGATAATTTCTTGTTCATTAACCTCAAACTGGGGGCTGGATTCCAGCTCCTCATGCTCCCCAGCCATTACAGAAAAAGGAAAAGGATCTTCTCCTTCCTTGGACACGCCAACAGTTTCCCTTTCAATTTTGCAATCAAAAGGGTCTGGTGTGAGTTCCAGTGTTTCCTCAGTAGGGGGAGCTCTGTCGTCCTGACTCATTTTGTTTTCCCATAAACTCTGGACTGCAATGGTGACACCCAGGCATGCAAGTACCTCAGCTTTCAGTGTCTCATAATCCTAGGCAGTATCTGGTTCCAGGTCATAATAGCCCTTTTGCGGTTCTCCTTTCAGAAAAAGCGCTAACAGTCCCGCCCATTACTCTTTTTGCCATCCTTCCCGAACAGTGGCTCTTTCAAAAGTTGCGACAGCAGGTATTTCTTAAAAGCTGACTTGTAGCCAGTTTTATTTAAAAGGTTGCATGAAAAATCAAACAAACAAAACTGAAAATAAATCCTTGTCATCCAGGCTCTTACTAAACATTTCCAGGTTCCTAACTCAGAGGTGAAGGGCTTCTCCCAGTCACACACAAAACAAAGATAATGCAAACCTTTTGTTTCAGTCACAAAGAATTTTTCAGTTCAGCAGCTCTCTCTGGTTTTTGGCTTCCTGAGTCCCAGGCCAAGAGCAATTCTCTGCTCTAGTCCTGCTTCCTTTATACCACCCATTGGTGGACACAAGTGGACCACAAATTTTGGTCTGGAACCAACCCTGCCAAGGTGGCTGGTAAAACCGGGACCAGATTCCACCTTATTTTCCTGCAAATGAATGCATGCAAGTTGAAACATAACATCCATTGATCACTAGGAATGGGCCCCCAGGGGGTTTGTCTGTTTGGCGAATTCCGAACATTATGGCGCGTTTGCGGGAAATTAGAGCACCCCATAATGCAGTGAAATTGTGGGGAAATGCTGCCCGCTGATTGGCCAAAGCATGTACATGACCTGCACTCTTTGGCCAATCACAGTGCGCTCTGCTGTGAGAGCCATGATTAGCCAAAGGCATGGTGCCTTTGGCCAATCCTTGCTCTGCAGGTCTCAGTCCACGCCCACACTATATAAGGCCGCTTGTACAGTGGCCTGTATGTAGTGCTGTGCACAAACAGAGAGGCATGTAGCTAGTTTAGCTAGTGGCATGTAGGCAGTATAGTATATAGATCTATTGTACAGTATATATAGGCAGTGTAGCATATAGATCTAGTGTAGAGACAGTATATACAGGCAGTGTAGGCAGTGTAGTATATAGATTTAGTGTAGAGAGTATATACAGGCAGTGCAGGCAGGCACCACCAACACCCAAGGCCCAATTTTTCTGCACCTGTTTGCCTGGGGCATGTCATTACAATTTTTGAAATAAATTACAACAGCAGGCCCCATTCCTGCGCCCAACAAGAGTAATTGGAGGGGTTACAGTGTTCTGCCACCACCATCACTCAAGGCCCAATTCTTCTGGACCTGGTTGCCTGGGGCATGCATTACAATATTTGAAATCAATTACAACAGCAGGACCTGTTCCTGTGCCAAACAAGAGTAATTGTGAGGGGTTACAGCGTTCTGCCACCACTAATTTTACCAATTTTCCTGCACCTGTTTGACTGGGTCATGTCATGCTCTTAAAGGAGACACTTTTTTTTGCAAGTGTAATTTTTTCTTTTTTTATTGCATTTTAGTGTAATTATGAGATCTGAGGTCTTTTTGACCCCAGATCTCATATTTAATATTTACAAGGAGTGTTTACAGTCCTTGTAATAGGAATAAAAGTGACCCAATTATTTTTTTTTTAATGGACAGTGTAAAAATAAAAAATAACAAGTAAAATAAATAAGAAAAAAAATATATGCATATATTTAAAGCACCCTGTTCCTCTGAGCTTGTGCACAGAAGTGAACGTATACGTAACCACACATGTGAGGTATCGCCGTGATCGTTTGAGTGAGCGCAATAATTCTAGCACTAGACCTCCTCTGTAACTCAAAACTGGTTACCTGTAGAAATGTTTAAACTTCGCCAATGGAGATTTTTAAGTGCCAAAGTTTGTCGCCATTCCACGAGCGGGCGCAATTTTGAAGCATGACATGTTGGGTATTAATTTACTCGGGGTAACATTATCTTTCACAATATAGAAAAAAAATGGGCTAACTTTACTGTTGTCTTATTTTTTAATTCAAAAAAGTGAATTTTTCCCAAAAAATTGAGTTTCTAAGACTGCTGCGCAAATACGGTGTGACATAAAGTACTGCAATGACCGCCATTTTATTCTCTAGGGTGTTAGAAAAAAAATATATAATGTTTGGAGGTTCTAAGTAATTTTCTTTAAAAAAAACTGACTTTAAGTTGTTAACACCAAATCTCAGAAAGAGGCTCTGTCCTTAAGGGGTTAAGCACCTCCTTAACTGCTTCCCGACCGCGCGCCGTCTTTTCACGGCGGCAGTCGGGGAGCCCTGCGCGAATCGCCGTAAATAAGCGGCGATTCGCATTTGGCCACCAGGGGGCACGCACGCGCGCCCCCGCCGCACTCCTGGGGAGTGTGCCCGCGGCTCGGGCGGACCCGATGTCCGCCGGCGAGCCGCGATGAGCGGCTACAGGGAAAAGAACGGGGAACCGCCGATGTAAACACGGCGGTACCCCGCCCTGTCAGTGGGGCATGAGAGATCTACTGATCCCTGTCACTGGGATCAGTTAGATCTCTCATGCCCATGTTAGCCCAACCCCCCCACAGTAAGAACACACCCAGGGAACACGATTAACCCCTAGATCGCCCCCTGCAGGTTAACCCCTTCACTGCCAATGACATTTATACAGTAATCAGTGGACATTTAAATTTCTGATCGCTGAATAAATGTCATTGGTCCCAAAAAAGTGTCAAAAATGTCCGACATGTGCGCTGCAATATCGTATTACCGCTAAAAATCGCAGATCGCCGCCATTACTAGTAAAAAAAATGTAAAAAATAAAAACCCCAGAAATGAATTCTCACCATCCGTAAACGCGGCCACTTTTGCGCAAACCAATCAATAAACGCCGATTGCAATTTTTTTTTATCGCAAATATGAGGAATTATATAATTCGGCCAAAAATGGTGAAAAAAATGTTTTTTTATATATTTTTTTTGGATTTGAATTTTAGCAAAAAGTAAGAAATTTGGGTTTTTTTGCAAAATGGTCGCTCTTCTTTTGTTTATAGCGGCGATAAGAAATGACGCAGAGGCGATCAAATACCACCAAAAGAAAGCTCTGTTTGTGGGGAAAAAAGGACGCAAATTTTGTTTGGGTACAACATCGCACGACCGCGCAATTGTCAGTCAAAGCGACGCAGTGCCGAATCGCAAAAAGTGCTCTGGTCCTAAAGCTGCAAAACATTCCGGTTGGTAAGTGGTTAAGGACGTGGGGGTCCCCCCCAAAATCCAAACCAGGCCCTTCAGTTCTGGTATTGATTATAAGGGGAACCCGGCGCCAAACATTTTTAAAAAATGTCGTGGCGGTCCCCCTAGGATCCAAAGCAGACCCTTACTCAAGCACGCAGCCCTGGCATGGCAGCAGGGGGTAGGGATGAGCAAGCACCCCCCCAAACTATACCAGGCCACATGCCCTCAACATGGAGAGGGTGCTTTGGGGTCCCCCCAAAGCACCTTGTCCCCATGTTAATGGGGAGAAGGGTCTCATCATCACAGCCCTGGCTGGTGATTGTGGGGTCTGCGGGTGGGGGGTTATCGGAATCTGGAAGCCTCCTTTAATAAGGGGGTCCCCAGATCCCGACCCCCCCCCATGTGAATGGGTATGGGGTACATTGTACCTCTACCCATTCACCGAAAAAGGAGTGCAGTAGTGTTACATAAAACAGTACACAGTTTTTCACAAGTCCTTTATTGTAAAATAGCTATTTTTCTTCCCCCAATTCTTCTTTTTTCTTCCTCCGGTCTTCCTCCATCTTCTCCTGCCCCGCTCCTTCTTCTGGTCTTCTGCTTCTTATTTCAGTATTCCTTTCTCTCATCGTCATATTCTTCTTCTTTCACTGCCGCCACTGTTGTGCCGTCCAGAGGCGACTCCCAGAATGGACGGTCTTCGGTTTCACAGTTATTTTATAAGAAGGGGTGGCCCCACCCCTATATATAAAATAACTGTCAAACTGAAGACCAGCCATTCTGGAAGTCACCTCTGGAAGGCACAGCAGCAGCGGCGGTGAAAGAAGAAGACAACGGTGAAAGGAAGGAAGAAGACCAAAAGAAGAAGCAGAAGACCAGAAGAAGGAGTAGGGCAAGAGAAAATGGAGGAAGACCGGAGGAAGAAAAAAGAAGAATTGGGGGAAGAAAAAGAGCTATTTTACAATAAAGGACTTGTCAAAAACTGTGTACTGTTTTTTGTAACACTACTGCACTCCTTTTTCGGTGAATGGGTAGAGGTACAATGTACCCCATACCCATTCACATGGGGGGGTCGGGATCTGGGGGCCCGCTTATTAAAGGGGGCTTCCAGATTCCGATAACCCCCCCCACCCACAGACCCCCACAATCACCAGCCAGGGCTGTGAGGATGAGGCCCTTCTCCCCCTCAACATGACCTCAAAGCCCCCTCCTCATGTTGAGGGCTGTGGCCTGGTATGGTCTGGAGGGGGGCACTCCCTGGTCCCCAACCCCTCCTGCCATGCCAGGCCTGCATGCTCGGATAAGGGCCTTGTTTGGATTTTGAGGGACCCCCTACGCTAATTTTTTTAAGTTGTGGTGTGGGGTTCCCCTTAAAATCCATACCAGACCTGAAGGGCTTGGTACGGACTTTGGGGGAGGAACCCTATGAAATTTTTTTTTTAATTTTGGCGCGAGGTTCCCCTTAAAATACCCACCAGACCTGAAGGGTCTGTTATGGACTTTGGGGGGATCACAACACAATTTTTAAAAAAAAATTCAACGCAGGGTTCCCCTTAAAATCCACACTAGACCCAAAGGGCAAGGTATGGACTGGGGGAGACCCCCAACGCAATGGTTTTTCAGTGATTTTTATCTATATTGCCGTGAAACGGCAATACATTACAGCCTCGAGCAATTTTGAATGATAGTTTTTCCTTTACAAATGTAATTTTGCGGTAGCAATGTTCTAAACATTGCACAGATGCGCCACTTTACAGGCACACTAAGGGGACCCTGCAGGCACGATATTTAAAGGAATATTTCATTTTTTTTTTTTTAATTTAATCATTATTATCACTGCTCCTGAAAAAACTATTGATTTAAAAAAATGTTTTGCATTCATACATGTCCCATAGGGCAGTACCCAGGTCCCCATACCCTTTTTATGGCAATAACTTGCATATAAGCCTTTAAAATGAGCACTTTTGATTTTTCATGTTCGAGTCTCATTGATTTTAAAAGGGTACGCATGTTCGCACAAATTTTTTGCCTGTTAGCTGTGTTCTGGTGCAAACTGAATCGGGGGGTGTTCGGCCCATCCCTATTGATCACCTCGCCTTTCATAATGTCACAGTATATACAGTATGCAGTATATACATATACGAATAAATACGAATTACTATGAACCTTGTTCTCGATGGCTGATGAGACATGGGGGATTTTTTTTTTTTGTAGAGATTAACCAATGTTACAAAAAATTCACTGCTAGCGATCCCATAGAATATTGTAATTTTCTTAGAGTAAAAACACTGTAACAAAAGGGGAGTAATCGCTGTGATAAAAACGCTTGTGAGTCATCAGGCCAAGACAATACTCCATAGCTACCAATGACTGCAGCACTGCAACACGTTTTATGTACATTTTCTTTAGCCCAGAGGAACCTTCCCCTATTATGAAAGGGCCAGCTGGTTGTGCTTGCATCTCAAGCCAAAACTCCTGGTCCTCCTCTGTTTATACTGTTACGCTAATGCTATTAATGTAATGTATATTGTTTTTGTTTGTGCGTCAGTAATCTCTGTTCCTGCAGATATTAGCATATGATAATTTTATATGTAATTTTCACAATAGCATATTAGGATTTGATAATAATATGCACACTTTTTAGAGTGTATTCAAAGTCAATTTGTCATTCTACTATTTTTTCAAATTTTGGTTTCATTTTAACAAATTGCCTTTCTAACTTCTAAAAAAAAGTAGCTGTTTCTCCTGATTCAGTGACAGGGCATTAATAAATGTTACATCTGCTATCTGTTCGCATAGTACATAATGTTAGTGCATTTGTCTGGATGAAATTTTAGTCAGCAGAGTCCTAAAATGAACCCTGGAACATACTGAGCAATAAATCTGGATTCACTTATCAGTAGAGTTGAGCGAACACCTGGAAGTTCGGGTTCTGCTGGTCCGTCCGAACTTCGGGACAAAGTCCGGGTCCGGGTCCGGACGGAACCCGAACGATCGCACGGACAACGAACCCCATTGAAATCAATGGGGACCCGAACTTTTAGGCACAAAAATGGCTGTAGGAAAGTCCTGGAAAGCCCCAGAGGGCTGCAAAAGGAAGTAAAATGGGGGTAAGGGTAGGGCAAGTGCCCTACAAAAAAATGGGGACAGGGAAATAACTGTAAATATTTTTAAAAAAATAAAAACATAAAAAAAGCAAAAATGGAGGTGAATGTGGATCATCTTCAAACTGTGTCTGAAAAGTATTAATTAACGGTAGAAGCCATATAACTGTTCTAAAATCATCTTCAAACTAGGGCAAGTGCCCTACAAATAAATGGGGATAGGGAAAATAAATTAAAATCAAGTAAAATAA
>BLSH010137468.1:426191-439203 GCA_018402905.1 Glandirana rugosa
ACTAAAAGTTTCGCAGAAATTACACAGTAGTCTCACTTTATGTAAAATTCATAATATATAAAAAAATATATGTCAGGACGAGTGGTAATAACCGTGGGTACTTCAAATACATGTATAACACCTTATAGATGACTTCCTTTACATAGTTTAATTGGTTGTATAATGATGTCTATCGAACACAAACTGTTTTTTGACATTTACTATTTATTGTAAATTTTTCTATTTGTAATACTCCTTTTGTCTCTTTTGGTATTACGAACGGAACAGTCACCATAACCGTGGGAAACGACGTTTAGTCATACCTTTGGGTTAAACCGAGTGGACAACGTCTAGAGTTTACTCCTAGTGGACACTACTTAACGGTGTAGTAATATGTTGGTTAATTTGATACATTTCCTTCAGTAGATATTCCACAATATGTACATAAACTTCATGGGTGCCAATAATGGTGAGCAGGACTGTATATAAAAAAATATATAATACTTAAAATGTATTTCACTCTGATGACACATTAAAGACGCTTTGAAAATCATGCAAGGCCCTGTACCTTAAAGTGATATTAAATGTAAATCTTATTTTTCTTAAAAATAACAAACATGTCATACTTAACTGCTCTGTGCAGTGAATTTTGCACACCCTCCTCTTCTCGGGCCCCCCACCGACGCTCCTGGCCCCCCTCCTTGCTCTCAAGCCTCTGCTGTGTGTCCATTCAGACACAGAGCCGTGGTTTGGCCCTGCCCCCTCCCTCTTCTCATTGGCTGTCTGGCACTGATTGACAGCAGCCAACGAGGAGAGAGAATCACCGGAGAGCCTCTGCTCATCTCTGGATTGAGATGGGGCTCAGACAAGTAATAAGGGAGCTGAGGGCGCTGCTGCACACAGAAGGTTTTTTCATTGAGCCTTTAGAACCACTCTAAGTATATTTTCAAACATTGATTTAGAGTAAACCACATTCAATTTTATTGTATTTATACACTGTTGAATACAGTAAGGCACACTGTTCCTAATTTTAGAACCACTACCAACCCAATTCTGATATCAGAATGTATGAATAAGATAAGTCTGTCTTCTGTCTGGCAATACTGGGGGTCATCAGTTTGAATCCCAACCCTGACACTACCTGCCTGGAGTTTACATGTTCTCCTTCTGCTTGTGTGGGTTTCCTCAGGGTACTCCAGTTTCCTCCTACACTTAAAATACATCCTGGTCAGTTAATTGGCTCATATCTAAATTGGTCCTAGTATGTATATATATGAATTTGAGTTAGGGACCTATTTTTGTTTGTAAGCACCTAGAGGGCAGGGACTGATGTGAATGTATAATATATATGTAAAGTTTTGCATACATTGTCTCTTGCTGTATAAGTATCTCAAATAAATAAGTCTGTTAGCACTTTAGTGGAGAAGGATGGGGGAATCCATAGTGGAGAAGGATGTGGGGGTTTTGGTAGATCATAAGCTTAATGATGGCATGCAATGCCAAGCTGCAGTTTACACAGCAAGCAAAATCCTTTCTTGTATTAAGATAGGTATGGACTCCAGAGATAGAGACATCGTTTTTCCCCTGTACAAATCTTTAGTAAGACCTCATCTGGAATATGCAGTTCAGTTTTAGGCACCAGTTCTCAAAAATGATATCAGGGAACTAGAGAAAGTGCAGAGAAGGGCAACCAAACTAATAAGAAGCATGGAGGAGCTCAGCTTTGAGGAAAGATTAGAGGATCTGAATTTATTCTCTCTTGAGAAGAGGAGATTAAGGGGGGATATGATCAACATGTACAAGTATATAAGTGGTCCATATAGTGAACTTGGTGTGGAGTTATTTACTTTAAGGTCATCACAAAGGACAAGGGGGCACTCTTTACGTCTAGAGGAAAAAAGATTTCATCTCCAAATACAGAAAGGTTTCTTCACAGTTAGAGCTGTGAAAATGTGGAATAGACTCCCTAGAGGTGGTTTTGGCCAGCACGGTAGATTGCTTTAAAAAGGGCCTGGATTCTTTCCTTAATGTAAATAATATAACTGGGTACTAAAATTTTTAGGTAAAGTTGATCCAGGGGGAATCCGATTGGCTCTCGGGGGATCAGGAAGGAAATTTTTCCCCCCGCTATAGCAAATTGGATCATGCTTTGCTGGCGTTTTTTGCCTTATTCTGGATCAACTGTGGGTGAAGGATTGTATTAGGGATTGTATGGTTATATATAATTTTTCTTTTCTTTTTTTTTTTTTTCTTGGTTGAACTAAATGGACTTGTGCCTTTTTTCAACCTGACTAACTATGTAACTATGTAACTTTATTATCTCCAGGCAAGAGCACACACAGAAAGCTTTCAAACTAGTTTTACGAATCGTCTGTCATCTGCCAGTCACAAATAACACTTTCTAAGAATTATAAATAAAATAATGATGAAAATGCCAGAATGTGCAAAAATCACAACTCTAATTAAATAATCTCTTTGTAAAATTGAATCCTTTGCTGTACTTGTTCAGTCAAGCATTACAAATAATGCACTGCAGGTGACTAGGGTAAGCAAAGTATGGTAATGTTCTCATACATGGGAAGGTATCTTTGGGCTGTGATCTCTGTTGTAATTCAATAAATCCCACACAATGTATTCAAGCTGGGAAAATCCACAACAAACATCACAAATAATGCACCACAGGTGACTGCTATACTGCAAAATATAAAGTGTCTCCATACGTGAAAGTATGCATCATTTGACTTTGATTCAGTAATTCCTTCACAATGTGTTCATGCTAAGAGAATCTACAACAAGCAGTCTATTATACCACTGGGGTTCAAAATATGTATGTGTACTTAAAAACATTGTTGCTTGCTAACACATCCGCAGTACAGGCACAGAGTTTCAACATCCCTATAAGTCAAATACTGTACAAAGCAGAAGATATAGAGAGTTTGCCCAAATTACAGGCAAGCACCACAAATGTTCCATGGTATCAGTCATAAGTGACAGTGAATGCTGAGTGAGAGCACTGTTATCCAATGTAAGTGTGGTATACATGTGGCACAATATATAATGCATATATATCTAATGCAACAGTAGCCTCAAATGTGCACTAAATAGCTCCCCAATACAGAAAGTGTTGCGTATTAAATGTGGCATCCATACTTCATATCCCAGTACTATACTGTCATCATAAGGCGAAAATCGGAATATTGAGAATTGAAAGCTTTTCAATGCATTCTTTACCTTCACATAGACTGTAGGGGAGATGGCATATTCCCCACTTGATAATGTTATTTGAATTTCACATGTATCTGTAGTAAAAGTTCATCATACTACACTGTGGGGTTGATTTACTAAAAATGGACAGTGCAAAATCTGGTGCAGCTCTGCATAGAAACCAATCAGCTTCCAGTTTTTTTGGTCAAAGCCTAATTGAACAAGCTGCAGTTAGAAGCTGATTGGCTACCATACACAGATGCACCAGATTTTGACACTCCAGTTTCAGTAAATCAACTCCGGTGTGTTCATACATTGCAAAGCCAGGTTCTGGAAACCTAAATCCCTGTGAAGTCTTTATGTATAAACCAGATCATTCTTACCCTCTGTCAGTATGTGTCTCAAGAAAATGTGCCAAGGAATAAGAAATGTGTATCAGTGTGGGCCCTTCAAACACGCCATGTGTCTTTCATCTGCAGTGGATGTCCTCAGAGATATGGCAAGTTGTTCCTGATGCTCAGTGGATCTTATAATCATAGGGCTTAGGTCCATGAGGGCCTCACTGTTACCAAGCCGCCCTTCCAACTCTGTAGGCTGTAAATTCTAGGCCTGGTGCTCTACCAGAACTTCTGCAAAACTTCTGGTTAGTGGAATACAGTTGCATCTCAGGTACCATTATCTCGGAGTCTCAAGTGCACAGGCAGCTTATCAATTCCAAAGTCAAACATCAGAAAAGAGGATTTATGTAAAGAAAAGAGAATTTATGTAAACATGTTCCATGTGCATGGTAGTCAATCAACTTCTAACTTCAGCTTGTTCAATTAAGCTTTGACAATAAGGCTGGGTTCACACTGGCACAACATATGCTCTGACTTTGAAAGCACAGTCGCATGACGTGTATAAATCAATGGTTCCCTATGAGGGCCGTCTTAACTGGCCTGATACAAGTCGGTCCGACTTTGAAAAAGGTTCCTGCACTACTTTGGTCCGACTTTGCTCCTACTTCAGTCCATTGAATATCATTGAAGTCCGATCAAAGTCGGATCAACATCTTAACTGATCCGACTTTGGCATGTAACTTGTGCTCTGAGGATCTCAGAAGGGGAACCCCACACCAAATTTTTTTTTAAATGGCGTAGGGTTACCCCCCAATTCTACACCAGGCCCTTTGGTCTGGTATGGATTATAAGGGGAACCCCCACGCCAATATTAAAAAATAAATGGCATGGGGTCCACCCCAAAATCCATACCAGACCCTTATCCAAGCACACAGCCCAGCAGTTCAGGAAAGGGGGGGAGGAGCGAGCGGGACCAACCCTCCTGGACCATACCAGGCCACATGCCCTCAACATGGGGGGTGGGTGCTTTGGAGCAGGGGGGCTCCACACCCCCCCACACCAAAACACCTTGTCTAAATGCTGATGGGAACAAGGGCCTCTTCCCGACAACCCTGGGTGGTGGTTGTCGGGGTCTGTGGGCGGGGGAGCTTATCGAAATCTGGAAGCCCCCTTTGGTCCGACTTGAATATGATCCATTGAATATCATTGAAGTCCGATCAAAGTCGGATCATCATCTTAACTGATCCAACTTTGGCGTGCTCTGAAGATCTTGAAGGGGAACCCCACACCAAAATTAAAGAAAAAATAGACCCCAGCCCCCCACCCTATGTGAATAAGTATTTGGTACATTGTACCCCTACCTGTTCACCCAAAAAAGGGTCAAAGAACTAAAACCAACACTCCAGGTGCTCCAGCGTCTCTTCTCCCTCCGAATTCTTCTCCCTCTGGTGATGTCTTTATCCTCTGGTTCTTCTCGCTGTGCTGTTGTCTACTTCCTTCAGTTTTTCTCGCTGCGCTGATGTCTTCTTCGCTGCCGGTTCTTCCTCTGGTTCTTCTCTCTCCGCTGTCTTCTTCCTCTGCCGGTTCTTCCTTCAATCTGCTCTCGACGCTAGCTCCCGCAATTGTGCGAGCTCCGCTCTCTGCTGGTTCTTTTATAGGCATGAGGCATGGGCATTCATTGACATCATCCGGAGACCCTGCCCTCTTATGACATCACCACCCCATCATGCCCCAGGCGGTGAGATTGATTTACTAAAATTGGAGAGTGCAAAATCTGATGCAGCTCTGCATAGAAACCAATAAGCTTCAAGTTTTTCTTGTCAAAGCTTAACTGAACAACCTGAAGTTAGAAGCTGATTGGCTACCATGCACAGCTTCACCAGATGTTGTAGTCTCCAGTTTTAGTAAATCAACCCCAGTATGTAGGCAAAAGAAACATCCCTGCCATGGCTCCGATTACATTGATGACAAACATCTAATATGCAGAAAATAATTGGCTAATCCACACAAGTGCATTTTTGACCTCTATTTCTCCTTTTATATTGACTTTTCAAATAAACAAATGCAGTAATAGAGAGGTTGGATAAAAAGTTGAGTGCATCATAATATATTTGATTGTAAAATACTATATTTTGTATAGAGGTGTACGCATCAGACCAAAAAAACTGAGGCTGCATGAGGGACAAAGGGATTTGGTCTCAAAAGAGGAACAGTCCCTCCAAATGAGGGACAGTTGGGAGCTACACTATAATGTCAAAAGTATTGGGCCGCCTGCCTTTACAAGCACATGAAATTTAATGGCCTCCCGGTCTTAGTCCATAGGGTTCAATACTGAGTTGGCCCACCCTTTGCAGCTATAACGGCTTCAACTCCTCTGGGAAAGCTGTCCACAAGGTTTAGAAGTGTGTCTATGGGAATGTTTGACCATTCGTCCAGAGGCGTATTTGTAAAGTCAGGCACTGATGTTGGCAGAGAATGCCTGGGTCGTATTCTCCATTCTAATTCATCCCAAAGGTATTCTGTTGGGTTGAGATTAGGCCCGTCAAGTTCCTCCACCCCAAACTTGCTCATCCATGTCTTTATGGATTGTGCTTTGTGCACTGGTGCGCAGTCATGTTGGAACAGAAAGGGGCCATCCCCAAACTGTTCCCACAAAGTTGGGAGCATGAAATTGTACAAAATGTCTTGGTATGCTGATGCCTTAAGAGTTCCCTTCACTGGGAAGGGTAAGGGGGGTGGAAAGGGAGGAAGAAATATAAGGTCTGCAAAATAAAAAATATCTACAGTTACACCCAGAGATGCTGTTGTATAGATGGGTTCTTCTGCCATTTCCAGTGATTACCTGGCCTAACTGAACACAAGCTCATCGACACACCTGTACTCTAAAGTGGAATTTTTAAAAGAAGACCAGGAAAACCTACAGAAAGAAAGAATGAGTTAAATGCTTTGCCAACAATAGCACAACATCAGTAGCAAATTCTGGACTAAATATAAACATAGCCAAAAAGGATAATCATTTGGCCTGTCTAAGATTTAGTGGGCCATACCTACGCCAATGGCCAGGGGTCTGTAAACAGTCTACTGATGTTGGGGCCCTGGATCTCTTGTAGGAGAGCAATTACTTGGATGCAGCAAGTTAATAACAAAGGTCCCAATCTTTACTAAGAGGCTCCAGTGAGGGGTCATGCTAATCACACAGGGCTCCCTTCTCAAGCCAACAACACTCTGCCCAGTACAGGTTCCCGGCACACTACCCTAACCTCACCCCCACCCTTTTCTCCTCTCCCATACAGCCTGTGGCCAGGGTATGGTGTCACAGCGTAGAGGTTGGAAAAGGGTAATAAAGCTCAGTACATGTCAACAGCATCCAGAGAGTACAGATCTCTGGCAGACAGTGAGGTAGGATGACAAATGTGTCATTGATCTGAAGTGCACCCAAGTAGACTAAGTGATTAGGAAAGTATCTGTGCTGTGTCTGTCCCAGGAGAGCATTCGTTCAATCTGATATATCAAAAAGGGACCCCTGTGTTTTCTCACTGCTGCTCATACTGTTGAGTATATAAACTAGAATAATTCTCACACCCATTCCAAAATATGGGGATGGCCGTTTTTATGCCAGTGTCAGGCTATACCAATTTATCTTTAACCTTCATGATAAAGGTAAGACAAATCCTAATGCCTTACCATACAGTAGCTTTGCAACTTTGACGTATGTTAGTAAAACTGCTATATAAACCAAAAAAAGTGAAAATAAAGTAAAAAAACGACATAAAATCACAAAGTGTGTCCGGGTGAATGATAGCTTGTTTTTTTTTTTCAGGATAAATTGGGCTTTTATTTGATTGTAAATATAAAAGGATACTGGAAAACTGGCACAAAATAGTAAGAACATTTTTTTTTAATTTAGCTGTATATTTCTTGCTATTATCCTAACCTAGCAACAACAACCCAAAATAAATTCTCCTGCTCCTAACATTAGTAGCGATACCACATATGTTATTTTTTTGTTTGTATCCATGGTAGGGCCCAGAAACAATAGTGCTTATTTCCCTTTTTTTTAATCCTACCTAAAACATACTGACACTAACTGGCCCTAACCTTTGACTCTGACAATGACCTCTGAGTCCTGTTCTAACCCTGAATATGACCTAGATTAATCCCTGATCCAATTATTTTAGCTTTGTTTTTTTATTATTGTTTTAAGCACACTTTTCTTTGTTTATATTTTCTCCTTTAGTAAGGAGCAAAAAGATACATTGTATCTTTTTCTCCATTCAATAGGAGAAAAAAAACACAAGGGTGGGCAGTACACTAACTGGTTATTGTGATAGCCAATCAGAGGCTATCACAGCAATCAAGTAATTTGGGACCAGGGTCGAGAACTTTCCATAATCAAGGATTTTATGCCTGTTACCCTGGTATGTCAGTGATGTTTAACCTATAAATAAGCCTTTTAATATTTTTGGGTCAGCCTTGCTTGAAATTTACATTTTTTTCTCCATGCTTAATCCTGTCTACACAGGGCAAAGTACCAAGTTCACTTTAACCCTTCCCATCAGCATATGCTTACCTTCCTATCGCTCCCTTGTGCTCCACTCAGCCATCAAGAGCCAAAGAAAAGTCATGGATACACAGGAGCCACTGTAGTGGTGGCTTACATAGGGCTTTAGACTTCCTGTCTGCCAGTTCTGATTAGCTCAGTAATGACATGTAGAAGATTCACTTGCTCCCCCATAACTGAAAGTACTGGGTACGTCCTTTGGTTCCTGGCACTAAACAAAGCCACTTGGAAGAGAAGGTAAAGTACGTATATGCTGGAGAGTGCACACCCGTTGCTCTGTCTTGAATGTGAGATGTGTACTTACAGACAGAAACATAAAAGCTACTGTGCATGGATGAGGATTTACATGACTGCATTGCCCCTGGACAAGCGTATTACTCCAGGCAGTAGATATACACCTAAGATGGTGCCTGAACAAAAGATGGTGGCAGCTTTCTGGTGAGGGAACAGATGAAGACCTTGTCAGGAGGCGTACTGTTAATTCTTTGAGAGGTAATACGTTTCTGTAATGTTTCCACCTACACATTGGTTAGCATGCATGAACTTAAAATAGAAAAAAATATTTCTGATGCTTGATCTGCTTTACTGAACCATTTTACAGTTATACATTTTGTATAGATACACTGTAATGAAACTTCATATTTGTATTTTGTCCCTTCTGAGGCCTTACAATTTATATTATTAATCTGATTTTTGCAAGAGCCAAGAGTTTGTGGGAAGAGAATTGGTCAATCTACCATATAAATGATCCGCTATACTAAAGGCAGCCAATCTTTAATAAGACCGCAATTCACAGTAAAGGTCATACAATTCTTCTATGCTGGGCCCCAGGGAGCAATTAGCTTGAACAAAATGTATAGAAAGCCTAAGAAAAAATTGGATGGTGTTGCTTTTTAAGTCATATTAAGACACTTTAACTCTGTCTCCAGGGGCCATCAAAATGCCAAAATCAGCAATCCACTTATTCATAAGTGCGAGTCACATTTTCAGACAATGAGCTCTAATAAAATATAATATACAGGAGTCCTTGAGAGACTAATATCCCATGTAGGATGGAAGGATTTTAAGGTGAAAATGAAATATAATTTGCAAATCTTAAAGTGCATGACATAAAAAGAAAGTATGCTTGAATGCAGTTTTAAAAGTGTACGTAAATTGTCCTCTAGGTAGTCATATTCTTGGTTCCAAGAAAAAAATGGACACATATAAATCATAAATACATACAATGTATAATGTGAAATGTTATTTTTGAAATGTCAACAGCTAAAGCTCTATTTTTATGTAAATGGCATTATTTATGATCAAAGTTTGTCGTTATCCATGAAGTCACTAATTTTTTAAGAACTGCTAGCTTGTCTAAAAGAAATCCAACCTAGGTGCCATTTTATATAGTACATAAGTTGCTATATTTCAAATGCATAAATATCTCAGTAACAAAGAGGGCAGATGCTCCTGAACTGCAAAGGTCAAATAACTCTGGAGTCTGTATACTTAGTGGGGTTGATTTACTGAAACTGGAGAGTGCAAAATCTGGTTTCAGCTCTGCATAGTAGCCAATCAGCTTCTAACTTCAGTTTGTTCAACTAAAGTGGCTGTAAACCTCTCAATTAAGAGCACTAAGTGTCATTTCTGTCTGCAGCTTTGTTCCTCAGCTATCTGCATCAATCACGTCCAACCAGTTTTCCTGACACCAAGATAAAAAAGGTGACAGGGTAGGGATCTCCGGCACACAGCCTGTGACTGACAGCCTCCATTCTGTTCCTGTGTGCTGTGTGACGGCTGTGTGTCCCTTTCCTCCAATCAGCTGTCAGATCTCTCCACACTGATCTCTGCAGAGTGTAACTTCAGTTCTCCGTCCTTTTTTTCTGACAGCTCAGACAAGCTTTATAAACTCTGGACTTTGAATGGCTATAGAGATGACTATAGATAAACAGGTACAACTTATGTAGCATGATTTATCTCTGTGTATCACCAGAGGATAGTCACTTAATTGGGTATATGTAAGGGTTTCCAACCACTTTAAGCTTTGAAAAAAAAATTGGAAGCTGATTGGTTTCTGTGCAGAGCTGCACCAGATTGTGCACTCTCCATTTATAGTAAATCAATCCCAATGTCACTGCAAGTCAACCTAAGTAGACGGGAGAACGTGTAAATTGCTGAAGTTTCCATTGCACGGTAAGGGTTTTCCTTCTCTTTTTTTTCTTAATTTTATATTTAGTTAGAAGGTTTGTCCTGTGCCTCCATTTGTCTCCTTAGCAGAGGTTAAATTACAATTTTGATGTTTTATTTCATGGTACCAAAGTCAGTAATACATTATTGCTGTTGTGAGCAATTTGGTTAGCTCTTTCTTAAAGTGGTTGTAAAGTCAGAAGGTATTTTTATCTTAATGTATTCTATGAATTAAGCTAAAAAACCTTCTATGTGCAGAAGCCCCCCTCAGCCCCCTAATACTTATCTGAGCCCTATCTCTATCCAGCGATGTTGCAATGGTGACTCAGCTGCCTGGGACTCCCCTCCTCATTGGCTGAGACAGCGGTGCTGCACCATTGTCTCTCGCTGCTATCAATCAAAGTCAGTCAGCCAATGAGAAGAGAAAGCGGGCAGGGTCAAGGCCCCAGCTCAGTGTCTGAATAGACACATGAAACTGTGACTCGACTTGAGTGCCCCCATAGCAAGCTGCTTGCTGTGGGGGCACTCAACAGGAGGGAGGGGCCATTACACAGGGGAGGTAAACCGTTACACAGGGCAGGTAAGTATGACATGTTTGTTATTTTTAACAAAAAAAAGAAGACTTTACAATCACTTTAAGCCCCGTACACGTGTGTACAGCAGTTGGCTTCTGTTGAAAGGGCATGACCAAAAAAGGTCTACTGACTGGCTCCCAATCGCTGCTCTCAGCCAATGGCTGAGAGCGCTGATCTGAGTGTTCTGGTGGGGGGGGGGAGGTCCCCCTGTCATAACACAATAGAACAGCAGGGGAGATTGCCATATTAACATTGGATTGTTAGTACAGTGGCTCTGACCTGAGTTGTCCATTTTTTTTCATTCAGCCCATTGGTTTGAACAAACTAGCAGTGTGTACTAGGTTTTACATCAAGATAGACCCCTGAGCACTGGAGTTATTTTTAATAATTTGCTGATGAATTTTGTTCTGTATAAAGTGATATGTGGATGTGAAGGTGTTCTTTCCAACTAACAGATGCAAATCCAGTATTAGTTCAGCATGAAGAATCGTATCTAGCACTGTGTTTAACATGTAACAGCTATTTTGTAACCAAGTATAATGAAGGACTTCTGCCTTGAAGAGCAATTATCCTGTGTTTAACTTCTGTTAGGACATTTCTGCATGTAACTAAAATATCCTGCAAATGGGTGGATGTTTTTTTTTTTCATGTGCTTTCAATTTTCGTTTACAGTCCTGCACAACTTTACTCTATTTTATTGTGATTATTGCTTTTAATGTTTGTCTTCCAAATCCCAGCTATCTTAAAGGGGTTCTTGTCAGGAACCATGAATCAGACGAAGACAGAAGTGCAGTAAAATCACTCTTTTTAATAAAAAGGTAAAATGATATAAACAAAGTAAACATGGTCAAAACATAGCCAGGGTTCGGTAACCAGAGCTGATAGTCAGAGCAAGCCAGTGAAACGGGAGTCCAGAAATCAGCAAGGTCAAACAAATGGCATGCAGGGTCAGTAGCCAGGAGGAGAGTCAGCCGAGCAGGAACCAGAAGGGCACATCAAACAGGCAAAGTCTTTCACAGGAAAACACGGCAGAGATTTCTCCAGAGATGTTGACCAAGGCGAAGGCATCTGCGATCTGATTCAAGCAGTTTATATAGCAGCAGAGCTGGCTTAACGAGGCAAGGTATGATCATCAGGTGAGACAGAGTGGAAACTGAGACTAGCAATTAACCCTCAGCTGAGCTGCTTGCTATAAGAAGGGAGAGCTCAATGTATTTCACCTTAATGCATTCTATGCATTAAGGTGAAAAACCTCCTGTACTGCAGCTGCCCTCCAGAGCCCCCCTTTTACTTACCTGAGTCTGAACGTTCCAGCGCCAGGGACTAGCACACCAGCTCCAGCCAGTCTCAGGTCCTCTTTGGATAGCTTGATAGCAGCACAGCCATTGGCTCCTGCTGCTGTCAATCAAATCCAATGATGCGGGAGCCTGGGGGCGGAGCCGAGTCCTGCTGTCTGTGTCAATGGATGCAGCAGCAGGACATGGGAGCGCGCCCACATGAGTGCCCCGAGGGAGAGCGGCTCTCCAATGGGGCACTCAAGAAGAGGAAGAGCCAGGAGCGCCACTGAGGGACCCCAGAAGAGAAGGATCAGGGCCACTCTGTGCAAAACCAAGTGCACGGAGGAGGTAAGTATAACATGTTTGTTTTTAAAAAAAAAGTCCTCATTATTCATCTCTTGGTTGGTTTGTCTCTATGGTTTTCACCTGCTTTTTCTTGCACCTTGTTTTCAATTAAACATATTCTTGAGATTCTTTCTCCCAAGTTTAAAACATGTAGAAAAATCAGAAGCAGCGCAGTCCTTATAATAATCATCACACAAAGTCCAAAATATATGTGAACTGATTGTAGTCTATTCCACCAGTGCTCAAACGGTTAAATCACAGACTGTGAGACAAATCCTCCACCAACAACTACTGCGCTCACCTCCCAGTTTGACCCCAGTTTCACTAGAGGGTCAAACTCGCATTGCAATTGTAGTGACAGATCCCGTCCAGATCTCCTTATCTTATTACTTCCACTCCGCACAGCTCATCACAAATCCGGCGGTCAGATGGTAGCATATATATAAGAGGGGAAATAGACTAAGTGCAGACCGTTTGGAACGTATAAAAAGTTTTTATTATACACAGTCTACTCACATCATCCTTCATAAAACTCGTGCTTTCAGGGGAAATCACCAGGAAGTC
>BLSH010137469.1:0-13213 GCA_018402905.1 Glandirana rugosa
AGCTTAGTAAATACAGTGAAGCTGTGTTCACTTTAATCATCCAATCATGTGCAAGAAAAAACATGTTTTTTTTCCTATTCCCCATGCTTTTATTTGGGGTATTCAAAGTAAGCACAGTATTACCATATTTTTTAAGCTCAGAGAACAATTCATTTGCAAAGTGAATTGTCCCCACTGCTTTAGTACATCAACCCCATAGCATGCAAAATACTATTCTAATTAATGTGGTAGCATTTGGTCTATCTGTTATCTTTTTCTTTAATTTAGGATAAAGTTAAACAGAAAGGTACCGTATTTGCCGGCGTATTAGACGACTGGGCGTATAAGACGACCCCCTACTTTTCCTGTTAAAATATAGGGTTTGGGTTATACTCACCGTATAAGACTACCCCTCTTCTGCGATCTCAGCGCGGCTTGTGAGGAGACTTCTATCATAGAAGTCATTGTAAGCTGCGCTGAGATCGCCCTGAAAATAGTGCAGGAACCATTTTTCTAAGTCGGAGCGAAGCGATTTGCTCCTATTAGAACGGTTCCATTGCACAGCATTGAGACGACTTGTGAGGCGACTCAAGTCGCCTCACAAGTCGCCTAGATGTGAACGGGCCACTTTTTTACATTTGGTGGTCACAAGCCAAACAAGCTAAAAGCATTTTTTTTTGCTAGAGAATTACTTAGAACCCCCAAACATTATATTTTTTTATTTTTCAAACACCCTAGAGAATAAAATGGCGATTGTTTCAATACTTTTTGTCACACGGTATTTGTGCAGCGGTCTTTCAAGCGCGATTTTTTTGGAACAATTTGACTTTTTGAGTTAAAAAATAAGACAACAGTAAAGTTTTTTTGCATATTGTGAAAGAGGATGTTACGCCGAGTAAATAGATACCATACATGACATGGTTGAAAATTGCGCGCACTTGCGGAATGGCGACAAAGTCCTGTATTTAAAAAGTTCCATAGGCGACGCTTTAAAAAATTTTAGCGGTTACCAGGTTAGAGGTGCAGAGGAGGTCTTTTGCTAGAATTATTGCGCACACTCTAACGATCGTGGCGATACCTCACATGTGTGGTTTGAACACCGTTTTCATATGTGGGCGCGACTTACGTATGCGTTTTCTTTGCTGCGCGAGCTCGCGGGGACGGTGGCGATTGAAATCTTTTTATTTTTTTTTTAATTTTATTTATTTATTTATTTTTAGCACTGTCCCTTTAAAAAAAAAAATCTGATCACTTTTATTGCTATCACAAGGAATGTAAACATCCCTTGTGATAGTAATATATGGTGACAGGTACTCTTTTTGGAGGGCCGGGGGATCTAAAAGACCCCCCATCCCTCCTTTGCACTTCACAGTATTCAGATCACCAAAAACGGCGATTCTGAATACTGTCACTTTTTTTAAAACTGGCGCCGTTAGCCGCCGAGTAAACCGGAAGTGACGTTGTGCCGTCGCTTCCGGAATTTGCCGAAGGAGACCCGATCGGAGCCGATTACAGTTTTTGTCAGGTCTCCTACCAGCCGGCGGACGTGCCGCATCGTCGCTCCGGTCTCCAGGTGGGACGGGAGGCCGGAGAAGAGTGGCGGAAGGTGGCGGGGGGGATGTCCCCTCCCAACCCCTGGGGTAACGACCGAGCGGCTCCCGAGCCGGATCGGTCGTTACCCCTGAATAGCCGACCGCCAGCTCTAAAAAATTACACCAGGATATAGCCTGCAGGTGCAGGCTATGTCCCGGGAGAACCACTCAAACCCGACCGCCGCCTATTTACGGCGCTGGTCGGGAAGTGGTTGTGAACCGGCCCTAATCCCCGGCGTATAAGACGACCCCTGACTTTTGAGAAGAGTTTCATGCGTTAAAAAGTCGTCTTATACGCCGGCAAATACGGTAAGTTTATTATAACCTTCTTTCCTCTAATAATAAATACTTCCGTTAGGAATCGGATGACTTGTATTGGTACCTTCCCTTTTGCTGTCTTTAGCCATATTTTAACCATCTCATCAATATTCCTATTTGTTGTAAAGCATTTACCCTAACACTATTATTCCCCTCTAATTCATATTCATATATAGGGGCAGATTTACAATAGCTATTGCAAATGTGCCAGTGATTTTTTTTTTTGTTTTATTGGATATATTTTATAGCAGAAAGTAAAAAATATTGTTTGTTTTTTTTTCAAAATTTTCAATCCTTTTTCATTTATCTTGTAAAAAACCCAGCGGCAGGGATGGGTCGAACACCCCCCGGTTTGGTTCGCCCCAGAACATGCGAACAGGCAAAAAATTTGTGTGAACATTCGAACACCGTTAAAGTCTATGGGACCCGAACATGTTAAATCAAAAGTGTTAATTTTAAAGGCTTAAATGCAAGTTATTGCCATAAAAAGTGTATGGGGACCCAGGTCCTGCCTTAAGGGACATCAATGCAAAAAAAAGTTTTTAAATCAATCATTTTTTCAGGAGCAGTGATTTTAATAATGTTTAACCACTTCAGCCCCGGAAGGATTTCACACTTTAGGACCAGAGCACTTTTTTGCGATTCGGCACTGCGTCGCTTTAACTGACAATTATGCGGTCGTGCGACGTTGTACCCAAACGAAATTTGCGTCCTTTTTTTCCCCAAAAATAGAGCTTTCTTTTGGTGGTATTTGATCACCTCTGCGTCATTTCTGATCGCCGCTATAAACAAAAAAAGAGCGACAATTTTGCAAAAAAAACCTATTTTTCTTACTTTTTGCTAAAATACAAATTTAAAAAAATATATAAAAAAACATTTTTTTAATCGGTTTTGGCTGATTTATATTTTTTCTCATATTTTTGGTAAAAAAAAAATCGCAATCTGCGTTTATTGATTGGTTTGCGCAAAAGTTGCCGCATTTACGAATGATGAGAATTAATTTCTGGGGTTTTTATTTTTTTTTATTGGCGATCTGCGATTTTTAGCGGTACTGTGATGGATTTTAGGGGTAACCCCGCGCCAAAATTTTTTTTAAAAATTGACGTGGGGCTCCCTCTAAAATCCATACCAGACCCTTATCCGAGCATGCAACCTGACCAGCCAGGAAAGGGGGGGGATGAGCGAGCACCCCCCCTCCTGAACTGTACCAGGCTACATGCCCTCAACATGGGGAGTATGGGTGCTTTGGGGCAGGGGGGGCTCTGCGCCCCCCCCCCCACCCCAAAGCACCTTGTCCCCATGTTGATGGGGACAAGAGCCTCTTCCTTACAACCCTGGGCTGTGGTTGTGGGGGTCTGCGGGCGAGGGGCTTTTTGGAATCTGGAAGCCCCCTTTAATAAGGGGGTCCCCAGATTTAGCCAGCCCCCCATGTGAATTAGTATCGGGTACATCGTACCCCTACTAATTCACCAGAAAGTGTCAAAAAAGAAAAAACCACAGGAGACAATTAGGCACAAGTCCTTTATTAAAAAAGAAAACAAATAAATAAGTGTCCCCCCATTGTAATCCATCGTCAATCAAGGCGAGTGATGGAACCGAAAAAAAGAAAAAACAGTCGCAACAGCTCCTCCTTCATGGGAGGGCTCCCGCCAACTGACTGCTTTTTGCTTATCAGTGTATTTATATGGAAGGGCGGGGCCACCCGGTGATGTAAGTGTGTGACCAGCCCCCTCTGATGTCATATGATGTCAGAAGGGGCGGGGTCGCTCGCTTATGTCGCCGGGTGGCCCCACGCTGCCATATAAATAAACCGTCAAAGCAACAAGCGTGCAGACGGCGGGAGCCCTCCCAACATAGGGTGGTCCGCGGTGGCGAACTCGCTGCAAACGCCCCATAATGTTCTAAATTCGGCTAACGGGCAAATTTACGTTCGACTCGAACCGCAGGCCCATCCCTACCCAGCAGTGATCAAATACCACTAGAAGAAAGCTCTATTTGAGTGAAAAAAATAAATGATAACAACTGAATTTAGGTACAGTGTTGCATAACTGCACAATCGGCACTTAAAATAGTGCAGTGCTGAATATCGAAAAATGGCCTGGTCATAGAGGGGGTAAAATCTTGCAGAGCTGAAGTGTTTACATTGTGACAGTGGGTGAGGGGAGAAGATCCTCCATCTGCTGCCATGATGGGGAATCGGGGGGAGGGGGGATTGGAGATGGAGTGTGCGGGTTGCTGCATTAGTAACATGTTACACCCTAAAAATAACTGTCACATGTTACTAAAAGTGAACTTAACCTTTTTTTTTTTTTTAAAAACGTCTTTTTTATTAAATTTTCCATAAGCATAGTACATTACAATAAACCAATGATGGGTGAACCAGTCTCCTGGCTCCCCTTAGGGCCTTGCAGGGCCCTTTGGACTATCTAGACTATCTAGCTATTGGAAGCCATGTTAGCGTCTGAAAAACACAACATCCAAATGTGAACTTAACCTTTAACCTTTAAAAATATGGATTAAATCATTATAAGTGAAGAAAACATAAATAATGATCTAAAGGAAAGCAAGCGGTTACAAAAATGAAAGGAGACGTTAGCAATTCGCAAGTGTAATAGCTGGCCAGTGGCTTACTGTTCTGTCTTACCAGTGCTGCACAGGCTGGTTCCGGTGTTAAATCTCCATCTGGACAGTAGTGTGATAGAATAACACCCTTGCGCACAAGCGCTTGCTTGAGGCTGGAGTTGCACACTACCTTGACTAGGGTATAAAATATGGCCTAGCTAATTCCTAGCACCGCTATAACCAAAACCCTTCCCCTTCAAATCACACTCAACACCAATAATGGGTTTAATGGCCACAGCGGCCTTTTATTGAACAACAACAAATAAATAACATTGAAATATAAACAGTATCAAATATCTATATATATATATATATATATATATATATACTGCTGAAGCTGCCAGGTCCCTAAAGTATAACAATCATACCACAATGGAATTCTGCATGTCTCGTTCAGGCCTCAAGCCGCAAACCACCGACTCAGAGACAACACACAGAAAACCTCAACAATTTGGGAGCCATACCCAGACGGGTCCCTACACATTGCCCTGTTCGAGGCCATAACCTACCAAGGGGACCTAGCACTCCGCCGTTAGCCAATCCACCAATACCAATAGTACGGGCGGGAGGGAGGGAATCACTTCACCTGCTCTATCCCCTCTCTCTGCTTCCGCTTCCTGCCCTGCCCTACACTATATATTGCACCCCTCCCACATTAGTACTGCCCCCCTGACCTTTTGCTAACCTCCTTATACCAGCCCAGCTAAGGCCCCTTTTAACCCCTGTCATGCCGGCCCTGCGCTATTACATTCTCTCCGGGCCTCTCTTGACTAGGGTATAAAATATGGCCTAGCTAATTCCTAGCACCGCTATAACCAAAACCCTTCCCCTTCAAATCACACTCAACACCAATAATGGGTTTAATGGCCACAGCGGCCTTTTATTGAACAACAACAAATAAATAACATTGAAATATAAACAGTATCAAATATCTATATATATATACTGCTGAAGCTGCCAGGTCCCTAAAGTATAACAATCATACCACAATGGAATTCTGCATGTCTCGTTCAGGCCTCAAGCCGCAAACCACCGACTCAGAGACAACACACAGAAAACCTCAACAATTTGGGAGCCGTACCCAGACGGGTCCCTACACATTGCCCTGTTCGAGGCCATAACCTACCAAGGGGACCTAGCACTCCGCCACCACCTCACAAACCTAACACCTTAGGTTTGGGAGGACCTCCACACCCGCAAGGCCCGCTGGATACCATCCTGAAGGCCGAGGCACCACATATCAATGCCAACCGCATTAAGATGTACCCCATCCCCCCGTAAATAAAGCCAGGTATTCTTTTCCAATTCATGATGTCTCACCACCAAACCTCCATTCCTCAACATGAATTTTGAAACCTCCCGGTTAATCTTAACCCTTGCCCTGTTAAGACTGACCACCGAACGGGCCGCACGCCAGTGCGTCCGCGCCACCATATCAGACCATACCAACAAGGTGTTCAGGTAAGCCACCCGCAGCCTCAGAAGGTCATACTTGATGTCCCTACACAACTCCCGCATTTCCCTTAGACCCAAATCATTGCCACCGGCATGAATCAGCAAAACCTCCGGGGGCCTGTCCATCCGAACCCATCGCTCCACTTCCGGAACCACCCTACTCCACAAGAGGCCCGGGACACCGATCCAACGAACCACCGCTTCCTCCCGCTGAATGCCCAACTGACAGCCGTTAGGCCGAACATCCGCTCTCCTGGACCCCCAATATACATAAGAATGTCCCAGGATCCAGACTAACCCCGGTGGCCCATCTGTAAAAGAAGAAAAACAGAACACAAACTAAAAAAAAAAAAACAGTCATACCCGACACAATCCAATCACACCCATACATACCTCCCCCACTCCAATGTGCTATAAAAGGTGAGGACGGACATACAGGCGGTATCGCCGCGATTCCCACCTGCCAATACGCCTTAAAGCCCCCTCATCCACTCCCCAACGAGCCGCCTCAGTGGCTGCTCCAATACGAAAGGAATGAGACGCATATTCCGTGACCGACAAGCTCAGTACTCCCAGACATTTCCGAAAGACTGCCACAAATTGATATCGGGACAGGGCCGATCCATCAGTATGTACCAACAACGGACCGCTCCCTACTGGCCGCAACGCCAACAAACCCATCACTGCCCTAATGGGGCAAGCCACCGAACCTTCCACCGGAAACAGCACGACCCTTAACCCCCTTCCCAGCTGATCCGTCTTGGACTTACGGATCCAAAACACCAGCGACTCCTGACTACACCTAACGTCCCCAAACTGAAGGCCGTCACTCCCCCGCCTGGACGAGCACACCAGCTCGCCAATCCGTAAAGCCCCAAAAAACGCCAAAGCAAAAGCCGCTTGGAACAGAACCACTTCATAAGGAGAACGGCACACCCGGGACAAGACACCAAAAAGCGAAACCAGCAATTGAAAAGAAACCGGTCTGCGACCATCCTGTACCCTGCGACCCCTTCGGAAGCCCTTCATTGCCTGGCGTACCAAAAAATCCTTAGTAAAATCCCTCAACCCCATTAACTTGAACAAAAAAGCCAACCCAGCCAACTTACCATTCAAGGCCGACACCGAAACTCCCATTTCAACATTACGCCCGACAAAGTACAAAACCAGAAACCTGTATTCCTCCTCCCTAACGGACACTCCAACAGCCTGTATTAAGCCAAACCACTCCTCCCAAACTTTGGAATAAGCCACCCAAGTGGCCTGACTCACCGACTGCCGAATCAGGGGAGCGATCACCTCAATGCAACCCGCCACAGCCAGTCCGGACAGGGAACCCCCAACTGCGCCGCCTCCGGGGCCAATCTTCGGAATCTGTCCCACTGAAAGCGAGAAAGGGCGTCAGCAACACCGTTGGTACAACCCGGCACATGAACCGCATAAACAAAAGTATTCACACGCAAACATGCCAACACCAAATGGCGCAACAACCTCACCACCGGGGGGGACGAAGCAGACACGCTGTTGATGGACATTACTACTCCCATATTGTCACAATTAAAACGAATCTTCCGATCCCTAAACTGTGACCCCCACAATTCCACCGCCACCACTATTGGGAACAATTCCAACAGCACTAGATTCTTTGTGAAACCTTCCTCCACCCATTCCACGGGCCAAGGGGCCGCGCTCCATTGTCCCCCAAAATACGCCCCATAGCCCGCCGAACCCGCCGCGTCTGTGTAAAGCTCCATATCGAAACTCAAAAAGGCATCCGACATCCAAACCGACCTCCCGTTATAGGAGTCCAAAAAGGACTCCCAAACCAGCAGATCCGCCTTCAACTCTCGCGTCATCCGTATGCGGTGGCCGGGCGACTCAACACCCGCCGTAGCCGCCGACAGCCTCCTGTTAAACACCCGACCCATCGGCAAGATCCTGCACGCAAAGTTCAACTTGCCAAGCAGCGACTGCAGCTGCCGCAAAGTCAACTTATTTGACTCCCTCGCCAACGTTACCGACCTCCTCAAATCCCCCAGTTTTGCATCCGGAAGGCGACACTCCATTTTGACGGTGTCTATGTGAATACCCAAAAAACTAATCGCTGTGGAAGGCCCCTCCGTTTTGTCGGCCGCCAACGGAATACCAAAGCGCTCCGCCAAATGCTGGATGGTTGTCAACAGAATACGACAAACATTAGAATCCGCCGGTCCGATACACAGAAAATCATCCAAATAATGGATAACCGATGCAGTTCCAGACACTTCCCGAACCGCCCATTCAAAAAACTTGCTAAAACGTTCAAACAGCGAACACGAAATAGAACACCCCATGGGGAGACAACGGTCTACGAAAAACCCCCCTTTCCACTGACAGCCCAACAGATGAAAACTACCCGGGTGTACCGGAAGCAACCGAAAGGCGGACTCAACGTCCGTCTTTGCGAGCAGCGCACCTCTCCCATACTTTTTTACCCATTGCACAGCCGCATCAAACAAGGTATACGACACAGAACACAACTCTGGGTCAATATGCTCGTTAACCGACGTCCCTTTGGGATAAGAAAGATGGTGAATCAATCTATATTTGTTGGGTTCCTTTTTGGGGACCACCCCCAACGGGGAAACCACCAAATTATCCAGAGGCGGCTCCGTGAAAGGGCCAACCATGCGCCCCAACGCCACCTCCTTGGCCAGCTTCTCCGAAACCACCTCCGGGTGCGCCAAAGCTGATCGCAGATTATCTGCAAACGGGGGGAGCTTGGGTAAACTACAAGGAATCCGAAAGCCTTCCGTAAAACCGCGCTCCAACAACTCCGCCGCCGCCCGGTCCGGATATCTACTTAGGAACGGGCGCATCCTTACTATGCTCACCGGAGTCCTCCCTCTTTCCTGCAGCATCCCCAGGTCTACCCCTGCCCCTCTGCACGCACTTAGACATGGGATGGGAGCCTCCGCAGCCGGAGCACTCATGCTTGTAGCGGCAGGACGCGCCAAACTTGCACGTTCCATCATTGAACGCCCAACAAAATCCCCGCTTTTTATAGGCTGACTGACCCGAGGATGAGGGTCCGACGGCCCCTGACTGAAAAAACTGACTCCCCACCCATGCCGACGTCATGAGCCGCATCCACAGACTAATATCCTTGTGGTCCCAGCGCAACGACGGCCTAACTGCCTTACGCTGCCGAAACTGCTCATCGTACCTGAGCCACGCAATGCCGCCATACACCCGATGAGCTTCGCCGATCGCGTCCAAATAACAGAACAACGCCGAACAATGCTCAGGCGCCCGTTCCCCTATCACACTCGCTAGAATAGCAAATGCCTGCAACCAGTTACCGAACGTCCGGGGGATAAGTCTAACCCTCCTCTTCTCCTCATCCTCCCTCTTTGCTTCCTCCAACTTACCTCTATCCAGGTGAAAACGCTCCAACGGAAGCAGCTAGAAAATATCAACATACTCACCCTTCCAGATGCGCTCTCTCACCTCCTGCTTAAGGTGAGCTCCCAGGCGGCCCTCAAAACACACATACACCTCGCCCCTGGCCGAATCAGAAAGGAGGGTCCCCTCCTCCCTGTCCGCTGACCTAACCGCCCCTTCACCAACCCCCCCACGGGAGCGAATGTACCCCCGGAAACCACCGGCCCGCCCGCCCCCAGTGGCGCCTGCACCGAACCCGCGCTAGGCGGGGCCGGCTGGGCCCACGCCGCCGTTGGCAGCCCCTGTGTGGACTCCAACCGGCCGACCACCTCCCGCAATCCCACTAGGAGCTGCGCCAAACCCACCTGTCCCGCAGGCACTCCCGGAACCCCGGCTTCCCCAGCCGCAGAACCCCCCGACCCACTAACAGACACCCCGCCATTCAAACTAGAAAAGGAAGAAGAATGGCCTACAGGCCTCTTACCAGGCTGCCGCGGATGCGCCGGTCCACCAGCCGTCACACGCTCCTCCACCGCCGTGTCCTCTCCCACCGATTCTTCGTCTCCCTCCAGCTCCCCTTCCGACAGGCTGAGGAGGTCTTCCATGTCTGGCGACGCCCCCTCCTGGCCTGCAGCACCCAGAGCTCCCCGACCTGGAGGCCGGCCGCCCGCCTTCGCCTGCTCCTCGCTCCGTTCACTAGGCCCAGGCAGAGACACTCTCTCCTCCCGCCGGGCGCGCTCCCTGCCACGACTAGCAGGGGCCGCCGTTCCCGCAGCCGCGGTGGACATCCCGCTCCCAGCCATGCCGCCTCTCCCCGCTCGCAGAGCCGCCCCAGACTGCCTCTGCCCGGATGGCCGTTGAGTGGCTGGGACACCGGCCGCACCAGGGGACAGGCCGGTTCCCGCCGCCGTAACACCTTCCCGCCGAGCCACCCGCTTGCCGCCAGAGGGCGCCGGATCCACCACACATTCCGTCGCTGGGGACCGAACGGCTCTGAGACTTGGTGAAAGAGCCGCCGTCCCGTGATCCCGCCGGAGCCGAGGATTCCTCCCTGGGGGCTCTGTGCGCACGGCAGGTCGGCGCTTGCGCTCCGCCCCCGGAGGGTCCCTGGAACAACTGTCCGAGGGGCTCCTAAGGCGGCGCTGGATCCTCCTGTGGTCCTCCGGGCTCAGCCGCTCCGGAGGACGGGACCGCCGTGCACGTGTGGCTGCGGGGGGAGGGGGGGACTCGGCAGCCCCCTGCCCCGCACCACGTAGCAGCTCCAGCATCCGCTCCTGAAGCCATCCCGGTCCCCGCTCAGCAGCTGCCTCCCGCAGCTGTGACAACAGGCCCTCCACCTCACACATCTCAGCTGCAGAGGCCGCTGACATGGCAATGGAACGATCGCTAGCTGAATAACGTCTCAATCGAATCACTTCACCTGCTCTATCCCCTCTCTCTGCTTCCGCTTCCTGCCCTGCCCTACACTATATATTGCACCCCTCCCACATTAGTACTGCCCCCCTGACCTTTTGCTAACCTCCTTATACCAGCCCAGCTAAGGCCCCTTTTAACCCCTGTCATGCCGGCCCTGCGCTATTACATTCTCTCCGGGCCTCTCTATAGCAAGCATTTTTTTTTTAGCCAAAGCTTAATGTTGTTGTAAAAGCAGAAGTTTTTTTTTTCTCTTAATGCATTCTATGCATTAAGATAAAAAGCCTTCTGTGCGCAGCAGCCCTCCTCGGCTGCCCTAATACTTTCCTGAGCTCCCTCCGATCCAGCGATGGTGCGCGAGTAACTCGGCTGTCCGGGTCACCCTCCTCATTGGTTGAGACAGCAGTGAAGCGCCATTGGCTCCCACTGCTGTCAATCAAAGTTAGAGAGCCAATGAGGAGAGAGAGGGGGTGGGGCCGGGTTGTGGCTCCATGTTTGAATGGATACATGGAGCTTCGGCTCGGCTTGAGTTCCCCTATAGCAAGCTGCTTCCTTTGGGGGCACTCAACAGTAGGGAGGGGCCAGGAGCACCAAAGAGGGACCCGAGAAGAGGAGGATCTGGGCTGCTCTGTGCAAAACCACTTTACAGAGCAGGTAAGTATAGCATGCTTGTTACTTTGAAACAAAATCAAATGAGACTTTAGTATCACCTTAATTCGTTTTTACTGCTTATGCACCAATGCGGTAGAATTAGTGATGTGTACTTCATATATGGCAGAACCAACCAAGTGGGAAAATATTACACCAAACACTAAACAGGAATAATGTTAACCCAACTGAATTCAATAGCAGTGAAACTGAACACAGTGTGCCAGGCTGAGTTGCTAATCACTTGGAATACCAGTCACATGATCTGCGAAAGTCGTTTGACAAACTCTACGCTAATCATAGCGTGTGTTTAACGCACCATTCGCATGGGCATTTAGCCACACTATGCATCCCAAAGGCAAGAATCTACTAATTCCTGCTGCTGGGAGTGACAGCTATGTACAGATATCAGTATCTGCTGAGCCAGCAGGTAATCGCTGGCTATGCAAACAGGCATGAACAGCTGCTGCTATCCACACTCAGTTGTCACTCCCAGCAGCAGAAATCAGTAGATATGCAGCATGGCAAAACACTTGTGTGAATGGAGCCGTATTCTACCAATGAGAGGAGAGTTGTGAAAGTGCATGACAAAAGCTACAACACAAGGCAAGGCATGCAACAGATCCACTTCAATTAGTCAACAGCCCCTGCAGTAAACGCAGGCGATCAACACATGCAATATATCTATCATGCTAAGAGCATTACAAATGTGGTACATAGCATCACACTACAGCTACAACTACCTTAGCTTTCACATATATATTTTAAAAGCTCACATTTATCATTGGGTTGTCCCTTGAGATTGCTCTACTGCATGCGTGCACACTTTTACACCACTGGCAAACTTTTTTCAAAGCTGAGCTTATCCAGCAGTCTGATAGTAAATCAGCACCATAGTGTCCTATCTCCTTTCCTATTTATGATACAAAGACCACTCCAGCATTGTGAAATCTCTTCTATCTGTACTGTGACAGTGAGGCCTCATGCACACAGGACGTTTTTACAGCAGCTGTTTTCAACTGCAGACGTTTTTTTCTACAGTCAATAAACCCTCCATCATGTTATCCTATGTGTTCATGCACACATAGGCTGTTATCAACTGTTTATAGCAGTGACATTTTTGAGCTGTAAAAAAAACCCAAGACCAGTGGGTTCTGAGAGACGGATTTCAGCTGTAAAAACACTCTAATGCCCAAAAATACTCACTAACGCTCAATAGCGCCGCTCACCAACGTTTTTGGACGTTTTGTATCTATTGAAAAAAAAAACGCTCAATAACGCCAGCGCTAAAAAACGCTCAAAAACGCTCATTAACGCTCAATAACGCTGCCACAAAAATGCTCAAAAAAGCTGAAAGAATCACTGATAAGCTACTGAAGTTTTTAGGACTTTATTTAACGCCATGTGTGCATGAAGCCTAACTGTGTTTTATTTCAAGTTTTTTACTACTGCCATTATCCCTTCCCAAGCTGGTTCCTGCTTGTCTTTTACTCCTAATACAAACTATTTTTACTGTTTTCTTCCTCCATGTAGTGTATTCTCAAAAAAAAAAAAAAAAACATTCCACCATTTGTTATTTGGGTTATTTTCCCCTATAACAGTATTTCTCAACTCCTGTCCTCGGGACCCACTAACAGGTCAGGTTTGCAAGATAACTGAAATACATCACAGTTATGACGTTAGTGACTCGTCGTTTACTATAGTGGACACTACATAAAGTCAATAGAACGTTTGGACTGGACAATCACCCAGGGCTCCTGTCC
>BLSH010137470.1:41924-53387 GCA_018402905.1 Glandirana rugosa
TGCTGTGGTTTTATCCTTCATAGGCTACCAAGAAGATTCAAAACTATTATGGTTATCTCTAAAAATCTGTGATTTGAATTAATTGCTTGTGTCCTATATATTTATTAATAAAGAAAATGTATTTCAACTACAATTGCATACATCTTCTTTTCTGTTTGCACATATTTGATCACTATTTCTGTCACTGTTTAGATACACACAGTGTCTCACAAAAATGAGTACACCCCTCACATTTTTGTAAATATTTTATTATATCTTTTCATGTGACAACACTGAAGAAATTACATTTTGCTACAATGTAAAGTAGTGAGTGTACAGCTTGTATAACAGTGTAAATTTGCTGTCCCCTCAAAATAACTCAGCACACAGCCATTAATGTCTAAACTGCTGGCAACAAAAGTGAGTACCCCCTAAGTGAAAATGTCCAGATTGGGCCTAAAAGTGTCAATATTTTGTGTGACCACCATTATTTTCCAGCACTGCCTTAACCCTCTTGGGCATGGAGTTCACCAGAGCTTCACAGGTGGCCACTGGAGTCCTCTTCCACTCCTCCATGATGACATCATGGAGCTGCTGGATGTTAGAGACCTCATGCTCTTCCACCTTCCGTTTGAGGATGCCCCATGGATGCTCAATAGGGTTTACGCCTGGAGACATGCTTGGTCAGTCCATCACCTTTACCCTCAGCTTCTTTAGCAAGGCAGTGGTCATCTTGGAGGTGTGTTTGTCGGTCGTTCTCATAATGGAATACTGCCCTGTGGTCCAATCTCCGAAGGGAGGGGATCATTCTCTGCTTCAGTATGCCACAGTACATGTTGGCATTCATGGTTCCCTCAATGAACTGTAGCCCCCCAGTGCCAGCGGCACTCATGCAGTCCCAGACCATGACACTCCCACCACCATGCTTGACTCTGGGCAAGACACACTTGTCTTTGTACTCCTCACCTCATTGCCATCACACACGCTTGACACCATCTGAACCAATTAAGTTTATCTTGGTCTCATCAGACCACAGGACATGGTTCCAATAATCCATGTTCTTAGTTTGCTTGTTTTCAGCAAACTGTTTGCAGACTTTCTTGTGCACCATGTTTAGAAGAAGCATCCTTCTGGGGTGACAGCCATGCAGACCAATTTGATGCAGTATGCGGCGTATGGTCTGAGCACTGACAGGCTGACCCCCCACCCCTTCAACCTTTGCAGCAATGCTGGCAGCACTCATATGTCTATTTCCCAAAGACAACCTCTGGATATGACGCTGAGTACATGCACCCAACTTCTGTGGTCGACCATGGCAATTCCTGTTCTGCGTGGAACCTGTCCTGTTAAACCGCTCTATGGTCTTGGCCATCGTGCTGCAGCTCAGTTTTAGGGTCTTGGCAATCTTCTTATTGCCTAGGCCATCTTTATGTAGAACAACAATTTTGTTTTTCAGATCCTCAAAGAGTTCTTTGCCATGAGGTGCCATGTTGAACTTCCAGTGACCAGTATGAGAAAGCGAGAGCGGTAACACTAAATTTAATACACCTGCTCCCCATTCACACCTGAGACCTTGTAACGCTAACGAGTCACATGACACCGGGGAGGGAAAATGGCTAATTGGGACCAATTTGGACATGGTACTCACTATTGATGCCAGAGGTTTAGCAATTAATGGCTGTGTGTTGAGCTATTTTGAAGGGACAGCAAATTTACACTGTTATACAAGCTGTACACTCACTACTTTACATTGTAGCAAAGTGTAATTTCTTCAGTGTTGTCACATGAAAAAATAGAATAAAATATTTATATATATTTTGTGAGATAGTGTAAAATGATTGTCTTTCCCATCTTGAAGCAAAGCAGCATCCAGACCTTGTTTGAAGGCATTAGCCTGAATTGTTGCTGCTTTTAACTCGTCATATAATGCATTAGCTCTAGCACCAACAATGTGCTGTTTTATCAAATATATTTTTTATTTGAAATTGCCAGTGAAAGTTGAGAATTTTCTTTAAAACCTCTCTCAGGATGACAAAGCATCAGCAAGCTGTGAAGCAAAGTTTCCTAGCTATTGGCCACCTGACTGGTTTTCAGGGGTTATTGTGTAAGGGATAGCTGAAATATTATGAAAGTTTGTTTTAGGAATTTCTGATGTCAAAATGTGGCTAAAGCTCTTGCATTCACCTGTTCACAGCCATATGCATGTTTATGTTTAACTGTCACATTTAATTTTGGATCTATAATCTTGTATTTTTAAACTAATTGGATTCAAATTTGCTGTCTCATTGTATATAGTAACTCATGGTAAACAGGATACGCTTAAAGTGTTACTAAACCCAGGACCCTGCATTCACTATATCTGGTCTCCCACAGTACACATGTAGCACCCTCTAGTACGCTACTAGTGGTAGTACAGGCAAACCATAGTCTGGCCCAGGGATAAACCTGAGTCACCAAATCTGGGTCAGGGTTATTAGAGGCCAGGGCTGAATGACTCATTCAGGCAGCTCTCTGGAGCCTCCCCCTATTTCTAAAATGTTGTAGAATGTTCTAGAAGTTAATGGGCAGAGGCTAGGGGGTTGTCTTACATATTTAGGGGCTCTTAGCCAATCCCCAGGTTTGGGGCCTGGCAGGGGACTAGGGAGCCCTTAAATAGACATGAGCCATGCCAGCAAGGGGAGTCGGGTGGAAGATGGATATACAGTGCTGAGGGAGTCTGTTGGTGGCCCTTGAAGGACCCCTGCCGAGGAGGGGGATTTACCTCAGGCCGGAGCTTGGGTGGCTGCCCTGGAAAGATCCTACCACAGGAGGCAGTTGGAGGAAACCGGTCCTGGAGAGGCAGCAAAGAGCAAGGAGAGACATTGTGAGTAAATCAGCACGGTTCAGGGACAGACACGAGGAGCGACTGCCAGCTGTAGCAGGTCTCTCTTTAAGATGGTAGTGCGCTAAGTCTTCATCCAACCTTGCCCTGGGAAATTCTCCAGTGTGTCAGTTGGGCAGGACCGGTGCAGAGCGTCAGTCAGGAGGACTGGGAAGAGAAAGCAGCCAGGTGGGCTGGTGACAGCTAGGTGGGCTAGCAATTCTGCAAGCAGTAGAGCTGGGATTAGTGTCTACAGGGAACTAGAAAGTGTTGCAAGATGCAGTTCACTCCACATATGCTACTTTTCAAGAGACTGCAAGTTGCTAGCCTGTTAGGGACTTTTGCTAAACCAACATAGAGACTGTTAGTTCCAAAAAGGAGTGAACTCAGTGGAGCTGTACAAGGATCAAGTTTTGTACAGGAGGAAGAAGAGGAGCTGTAAATAGGGAGGAAGTTGCCCCTGGATTTTCTCTTCTGGTCGAGTTGGGCATTCCATAAATCCCTAACTCCATCCAAGTTAACACCCCCTCAATAAAACAACAAAACAAAGCTAAAGGATTGTTTTCCTGTGTCTAAATGCATGTTGATATGCTATGTGACTGGCTGTACAGCAGTGGAACCCTGACATTTGCAACTCCTATGTAGGTAGTACTGTACACAGAGCATGGAATTGCAATTATTTTACTAAATATAAACTGCTAAGTACCTTTTCTCATCAGCAGTATATAGCAGCCTTATGATTTCTATCAGTGTCTGGTTAAATCTTTTAGGAGTTTTCATGCTACTCTGACTGTCCTATGATCCTGCATGACCCCTGTCCCTCTGTCTAGACAATGCTGTTTGGTCCTGTGCTGATCACATGCACCTCTCATGCAAACTCTCTAGCAATACACACCAAACTGAAGCATGTGCAGAGTGCCCCCAAGGCTCTGTTCTATCAGGAGTTGGATTGGGGACTGTGGAAGAAGGGAGGACAGGATCAAACAGCCTTTTTACACAATGTGGAGGATTAACCCCTTAGATTCCACAGTGAATGTAAAAGGCATCCTTTATTGCATATACAGACTGATTTTACTGCTGTGGGTTTAGTAACACTATAAACAGAAAACACATTTAGTTCTTTCTTATATCCATAGGATATGGGATTTGGCTTCCAAAGTATAAATCACATGTGGATTGAAGTATAATCCAGTGGGAAAACACAGCATTTGCTTATTTCTTTCCTGAGGCTGGGTTCACACCTATGCGAATTGGATGCGGATTTCTCAGCATTCAGTTCGCATAGCAGGAGATTATGACAGGCTCGCTATGGAGCTGGCTTACATATCCCTGCAGCAGGTTCAGTGCGGTTTGCACAAAGACACTGTGGGGTTGATTTACTAAAGCTGGAAAAACTGGTGCAGCTGTGCATGCTAGCCAATCAGCTTCTAACCTCAGCTTCTTCAATCAAGCTTTGACAATAAAACCCTGAAGCTGATTGGTTTCTGTGTGGAGCTGCACCAAATTTTGCACTTTCAAGCTTTAGTAAATCAAACCCAGTGTGTCTTTTGGACCGTTTCTGTTCCGAATTCAGCCCAAAATTGGGGCTGAAATCGGACCTGAAACTGTGAACCAGCACGCACTGGACCCCTGCTGAAAAAAGCAAAGTGGCTCCCCAACAAACAGGGATTTTTCAGGTGGGTGCTCAAGGAATAGATATAAAAAGTATTAAAAGATTAATATACAAAATGTATTGATATGCAATAAAAGATTTACACATGCGCATATGTGATAAATACAAATTCACAGACATTTTGGCAATACACAATACAGATACCACTCAGAAGGTAGGGGTAGAAAACCGACTGGTGATTATAGCATTTTTTCCAACATGCTTCGATATGACGACTTGTGTTCTATCTTCCTCAGGGGAATACTGAATTTAATTTAATCACATAAATCATTGTACAAAGATAACAAGGTAAGTAGTGAAATATTTCTTTAAATGGTGTACAGAGAGAAAGATATGTGCATCCACAGGGATGTTCTCAAATATAAAATCATTCAGCTTACCCAGGATGTATTAACCACTTAAGGACCGGAAGGATTTCCAGCTTTAGGACCGGAGCCCTTTTTGCGATTCGGCACTGCGTCGCTTTAACTGACAATTGCGCGGTCATGCGGCGTTGTACCCAAACGAAATTTGCGTCCTTTTTTCCTCACAAATAGAGCTTTCTTTTGGTGGTATTTGATCTCCTCTGCGTCATTTCTGATCGCCGCTATAAACAAAAGAAGAGCGACAATTTTGCAAAAAAAAAACAAATTTCTTACTTTTTGCTAAAATACAAATCCAAAAAAAAAATATAAAAAAACATTTTTTTTCACCGTTTTTGGCCGATTTATATTCTTCCTCATATTTGCGATATAAAAAATCGCAATCGGCGTTTATTGATTGGTTTGCGCAAAAGTGGTCGCGTTTACGGATGATGAGAATTCATTTTTGGGTTTTTTATTTTTTTTTATTTTTTACTATTAATGTCGGCGATCTGCGATTTTTAGCGGTACTGCGATATTTCAGCGGACATGTTGGAGCATTTTGACACTTTTTTGGGACCATTGGCATTTATACAGCGATCAGTGCTATAAAAATGCACTGATTACTGTGTAAATGCCATTGGCAGTGAAGGGGTTAACCTGCAGGGGGCGCTCTAAGGGTTAAGTATGTTCCCTGGGCGTGTTCTAACTGTGGGGGGACTGCCCTAGCTGGGGAAGGGAAGTGGTCACAGCCTTCGTATACAGGAAGGCTGTGATCACAGCCCTTCCCCCTTCACAGAACGGAGGTCCGTGTTTACATACACGGACCTCCGTTCCTTCACTCCGGGGGGGCCATCGCGGGTAGCCGCTCCCTGGCCCTCCCCGAACACAGTGAGCGTGCGGGCGCGCCTCCGGCGGCGCGCGCGCGCTCACTAGGCGCGATCACGCGGCCAAAGTCATATGACGGCGATCCGCGTTACAGAGCCACTTTGCCGCCGTCAATTGCCAATTGGCGGTCGGCAAGTGGTTAAAAAACAAAAATTGGTCGTTTAGTCTGGCTTCTCCAGAGTCCTCCAATCTGGAAGGATTGTACCAAGCTCTAATGGGTGTAGGAGCCAAGGCCCGCAAAAAAAAGTGACTGCTCACGAGGACCGGAAACTAAGATATGGGGGATGAACTCCTATAGGAAGTCGAAGGGAGGGTTTTTATAAGGTGATGCCATAACATGTGTTCATTATGTATGTATGTAGTATATTATATATAAACCACATACACAGGTGAAAACCATACAGATGGGGGGTATAAAAAAGGGGGTCCATAGGGGCACTGGACCCCTGCTGGGAGCCGCTGCGGGTTCCATTGTGAACCCTGCCTAAATCAGAACTGTGGCACAGTTACATTCTTCTATCACATTTTAAAAAGTTTACCTAACAACATGTACTTCGAGGACTTCCAAATGAGACAGGTAGTAACAAAACCTCACACAGTAACAGTCTCAATAAACTGATTTTTGTCTTACTGCAAAGTGGAGCTTTTAGAAACCATATATGTATTCTACAAATACATTTTCTATATTCTGTAGCAAAGCTGGCAAATGTCAAAATAACCATTTGAAAAACAGATTATTAAACCCTAAAATATTTGAAGCAAATTAGACATAAAGTTAAAAACATAAACATTTTAAAAAACTCTGGGAAGTTTTTTTTTCTCCTCCACTGCATGGATTAACTGCTCGTCTTTTTAGAGGGGTGAGGAGAGCAGACATATACTTACCTAATCCGCAGATCCTCCAAGCACAAGACTGGTCCCTGCCGTTCCTGACAGGGATGTGCGGTGAGTGGCTGGTGAGGCACTGGCTGGTATCCGAGCCAGATACACACAGGTTACATACGCCACGTATGTTAGAGTGAGAGCAATAATTCTAGCACTAGACCTCCTCTGTAAGACCCCTTTCACATCGGAACATTTTTCAGGCGCTTTAGCGCTAAAATTAAGCCTGTAAATCACCTGAAACCCCCCCCCCCCATCCACCCCAGTGTGAAAGCCTGAATGCTTTCACACTGGGGCGGTGCGCTTGCAGGACGGGAAAAAAAGTCCTGCAAGCAGCATCTTTGGAGCGGTGTGGGAGCGGTGTATACACCGCTCCTTCACCACCCTGCCCATTGAAATGAATGGGCAGCGCTTCCGAAGGGGCTGAACACCATTTCGGAAGCGCCCCGCTGCCACTCGTATAGTGGGTCCAAAGCGCCGATATATCAGCGGTAAAGTGTCGCTAAACTAGCGGCGCTTTACTGCTGATGCTCGGGCGGCCCCAGTGTGAAAGGGGTCTAACACTAAACTGGTAACCTGTAAAAAAATGTAAAGTGTCGCCTAAGTACTGACGTTTGCCACCATTCCAGAAGTGTGCGCAATTTTAAAGCGTGATGTGTTAGGTATCTATTTAGTCAGCCTAACACCATCTTTCACATAATACAAAAAAGTTGAACTAACTTAAGAGGGTTTTTTTTATTGTTTTCATGAAACAGTTTCTTACCAAAATAAAATGCATTTGAAAAAATGCTGCACAAATACCGTGTAACATAAAAAGTGGTAACGACCACCATTTTATTCCCTAGGGTGTCTGCTAAAACAGTATATATAATGTTTGGGGGTTCTGAGTAATTTTGAAGTAAAAAAAATTATGATTTTTACATCTAGAAGAGAAGTGTCAGAATTGGCCTGGGTGGCAAGGGGTTAATTACCATAAGTAAGTAATATACAAATAATTATTATATTGTTTTTAAGGTAATTTACTATATTTTCAAAAACTGTACTCAAGCAGGTGGCTTAACGGACATATTACTGAAGTTTGAAGTTATAACTTCAAACCAGTAATTTCACAGTAAATAGATAAATAATATATTATTATCTTATAACATATAGCATAATAATATATGATTTAGCTTGTACCTTTTCAGCAGCAGCAGATTCTCATTCTCTCTCTTAACTGTGTGAGAATAAAATGGGTAAATGTTATACACATAAACACATGTTTTTTTCCTTATAGTTAAGAGGGCTGGGCTGGAAGGGAGCATTTGTCTTTTAGACACATGCCCCCTTCTATGACACAGCAGTGAGAGGCCAGCCTCCACTGCAGCATTTTTATTGGACAGCTTGGACCAATGGTACTTTACCATTGGTCCAAGGCTCCAAGCTGTCTATTGAGCTCAGTGCCTCTGACAAGAAGTCTGCTGCAAAAACAGTGCGTCAGCTTGTATTTAAACTGGCCGCTCTGTATGTAGCTTCTGACAGGCTGCGCAAGGAGCCCCGTATCTCCGGAACCATATGTGATAGGAGCCCCAAATTGTTACCGATGGTAGGGTAGGACTTCAGCTACTTACCCCTCCACCCCCATTTTGGGGTCTCTGTGACCCCAGGTCCCAAGCTACAACCTAATACTATAAAGTTCGATCTTTTTTTTTTTATTGTTTTTTTATGTTCATAGCTCTGCATCACCTGCTTCCCATGACTGCATGTCCCTGGTTCCTGACCCCACCCCCCGCACGCTACCAGTCTTGTGTATGGACTTTTCCTTACATTATCAAGCCCAGGAACAGTCCACCGCTGGACGTAGGGGAGTGCTGTTTTCCGGAGGATCAAAGCATCGGGCAACTATAGCTTTTCTGTGCGCTCCTGAACAAAACAAGCAAGTAACCCATGCAGTGCAGGCACAGCCCCACTGCATGGGAAAACATTTCTCCTGGAGTTCTACTTTAAGAGAGAGATAGAAGCAGGGGAGTTCCTTGCCAACCTAGGTGACAGGGCTGTGTGAAGTTGAGATAATTCTTGCGTTTTTATGAATTGTATTCATGGCAGAGAAATAGTGCTGAAAGTGTAGCCCCTAGGCTAGGTGATAATAGTCAAGGCAAACCTTATGATTTCTATGGGGCCTCTTTGCACAAGGCACCCAGACACCTGGATAAACAGTGCTCTACGCAGGTAGCAAAGTACATGAAAAGTTAATTTGGATGATATGAATGTATAGTGTATAAAGTTTGGGAATTTCAATGCTACTGCTATGAAAACAATTAGCATTTTGCATCATCAGAATTGTATCTGAGGTAGAGATTAGACACATGGGGCACCCTAATAGTTTTGCTGTGGAGCCCACTCACACATAATTAAGATTCTGCTTTTAAAAGCCAGCCATACATGGTTAGTTCACTTTTTATTCAGCTAGTGGGCCTCCATTCACACAAACAAGGGGATGGAGAAATCCCCCCTGCCTCAGACATTGGGGTTGATTTACGAAAACTGGAGAATGCAAAATCTGGTGCAGCTATTCAATCAGCTTCTAACTTTAGCTTGGTCAATTAAGCTTCCCCACTGTATTTTGATAGCGGCACCCATAGCTGTCAGAATACACTAATAAGTGGCTGCAGCCACCGATCGATAGAAAATTTTCCAACATGTCCCTTCAACAGAAGTCGATTAAACAATCATATACCGGTTACTGGAATATAGAATTGGAGTGACACTGAGTTCCTAATATTCTTACAGCACTATCATCTCAAACTGACATCAAAGGAAGAAAATGTAGAAAAAATAATTTTAAATATAGTTTAGCACCAAACAATATACTGTATATACACATATCTTGAAGATGAAAATATGCATATAGAAAATTTACAAACACCTGTGTCCTTATATTATTCTTGTCAGATACTGTATGTTGTGAATATGAGAAAGCATACTGTGGACCTCAGGTAATGATACATTTTGCATTTCTGTACTGTGCTGCATAAGACAAATTTTTAACTTGCCTACGATTCACAATAAAAGAAAAATAGACAACAAGAAAAATATAAAATCTTATTTAACAAAAATTGAAATACATCAAGATTTGATTGTTTAAAAACAATCGCATGTCATTCATTCTTATATATGTAGCTCTGCCCTCATGAGGATCGCTAGTTCAATCAGTACCTCACTGGTTGCCTTGACCCTGCAAGTCCTCCGCCACCTCTGACGCCCTGGGTTCAGTCATTTTCCCCCTTAATGACTATAGTAATTGAATGAATACAACAAAGTCAATTAAACTAATGAACTTGTTTACTTTAGTAAGATGAGAAATAATTGCAAATTCAACATAAGTTTACATTTTCAAGTGATATCTCTATTAGAAATATTACAGAATTATATGGCAATCACTTAACAATATAGTATAATCAAAACAATGAAAACTATATTATTACCTAACTAAGTGCAAACAATGTCTATGTGAACAGGTAACAGGAGGGCAAAGGAATGACTCCTATTTGTGTCAGACCCCTCTCTTCACACAGATGCAGAATAGGGTTATAACATTGATAGTAAGAGACTATATTAGGATTCTACCAGCTCTTTTAGAGAGTTCTTGGTGATTTTAGTTCTGTGAACTTAATATAACGAATCCCTGTAGTGGGGAGGGAGGTACAGAGTAGCCTTGTATAAACTGTGAAGCAATCCAGTTAATCTTCAGCTAGCTCTTTGAAAGCAATTGCATGCAATGAGTTCTTGAATGGCAGAACAGAACAGCCAGGATCAATTGGTGAGGAGTAAGCAAAGAAACAAATCTTCCTGTGTTGAATCAACTGTAGATGGAAGCACAGTCATCACTGGATCAAGGAAGTTGTCCTTTATAGAACTACAAGTAGAAGCAAGATGGTGGAAAGATGTCTGTATATAGTGTCTATGAGATAAGGCCTAGGCCCTAGGCACTAAGGATGATGAATGGTGCAGGAAGCAATGGTGTCTATATACATTGTTTATAGGATTGGGCTATTGCCCGCTCACCACATTGGAACAGGGGATGATGATGGCTCCCTCTGAGGAATGTGCTCAGGGGATGATATCCGGCTCCACCACACTCCACCACTATGGCTCACATGAATCTGCTGACACTGCTGAATAGATGGAATAGGAGCAGTCTCCAGGCTGCCGCCGAACAGCCAAGAGGTGCTGTCCACTGATGTCCCTCAGAATATCTGCTGTACAGTTCGGCTGGTGCAGGCCGTGATTCAGCTGCAGCATACAGCGTCACAGAGTCCCTGCACTCAGATTCACGCCAGAGTCCCAAGAGAGCAGGCAGGCCTCAATCCACCCATCTTACAGCTTTTCCCAGCAGTCTGTTCTCCTCCATCAGCCATCCGGTAGTTGTAGTTCCTTATGACTAGAGTTGAGCGAACCTCTGGAAGTTCGGGTTCTGCTGGTCCGTCCGAACTTCGGGACAAAGTCCGGGTCCGGGTCCGGACGGAACCCGAACGATCGCACCAGGCCTGGGCCTGGGCCTGAAACAGGGCTTCAAGCCTGCCTGGTCGTCTTGGGCTTGAAGGTCTCCAAGCGAGTTGAGATCAGTATTCCTTGATGTTGATGGCCTACCGACTACCTCCTCTTGTCTGACGACCCTTTTCGACATTCTACCCACCTAACTCCGGACGGACGAGAGAACCCTGAGACCGCACTTAGACTCACGTCCCTGAGACACTGCGACATACGACGTCGACTTAGTGCCGGACGTGGTCGGCTTGACATGTCGTCTATAAGACTCCCTGTAGTCACCTGTCGTGGAGAACCGACAAGCCGCCGTCGGA
>BLSH010137470.1:57842-73691 GCA_018402905.1 Glandirana rugosa
AAATCTCTAATTTCTGCTATCTGTCCTCAGAGCAACAGCACAGACAGCAGTAGTAAAGTAATCTATCTCAGGATGCAGGATCAGGTCTTAAAATGTCTCAAATCTGTCCCTCACGCAGTCAGCTACCTTTCCCTACACTAACCCAAGGAGCATGTGACTGCAGCACTGTGACTCCAGCTTATAAAGAGGCTGGGTCACATGATGCACCGGCCAATCACAGCCATGCCATTAGTAGGCATGGCTGTGATGGCTTCTAAGGGCAAACCAGTGAAACACTTGTTGATTGGCTGCCCTGCAGCTTCTCAACACGTGGAGTAAAATAGCAGAACCCCGGACCGAACCCGAACGATTTTTGAAATGTCCGGGTCCGGGTCCGTGCCACGGACACCCGAAAGTTCGGTACGGACCCGAACGTTACAGTCCGGGTTCGCTCAACACTACTTATGACCCAGCTAGATGGCAAATCACCTCAGTTTGGACTACATGTCCCAAGATGCTTTGCTCCTCTGCAAGAATACATCAGGTCAATAGTAAACTCAGCACTAGAGGGAAACAGCTCCCAAAGGAAAAGCCACACAATGTTTCCTGATTGCAGGAATATATATGTGTATATCCAGCTCCTGGATCAGAAGTATTGTTTATTAATGTTCAAGGCATACACAATTTGATACATACAATTAAAAGAGAAACAAGAAGAAAGGAAAATTAAAAACAGGAATCTCCAGTGTTACCAGCCATCTAGTGTACAAAAAAGGAGTAGCTATATTATGCAGCAAAGTCATGTACAAAAACCCATTTGTAAGGTAGTAGAAATCCCACTTTAGCATAGTTGTAAAAGTGTATAGTGCATAAACCACCCTGTAATATAATCCAGATAAATCCAAGCAAGTAGTAAAGGCAATAGGAATAAGACATCAAGGGAATTATTTTGATGTTTAAATAAAATTTTATATATACTGTATGTATGTTCATCGTCAAGATTTTACATAGTTGTATAGGTTAAAAAAGACACATCCAGTTCAACTGATAAACAGAAAACGTAAATATACAGAACCGTATACCTACAGGTGATTCAGAGCAAGCCAAAAAAAAACCCCTATAAAGCAATCTGCTTCAGCAAGGCAAAAATAAATTCCTTTCTGATCCCCCAGAAGTCAGTTGGATATTCCCTTATCCAATAATCCCTGGTGTTATTACCTATAAATGTTCATATCCATTTATATTTTGTGCATTTAGGAATGTATCCAGCACATTTTTAGAACAATCTACTGAGCTGGCCAAAAATACCTTTTGTCTATTGTGTGTGCATGTAGGAGTGGGCTACACTGATCACCTAGAACAGGGTCACTTGCTTGGCACATGGAGTACCTTTACTCCTTCCAAACACCATGTAAACTTGAACAAATAAAATGGACTCCATGCATGACTTAGTTAACTCTTCCTCTTCATACCAGTGCAAATGCTGAGGCCCTTGGCGGTCCAGATCTGCCCCATTGCTATGATCTCACCTGCCACATGAACATGCTTAACAACAGCCTACTTGCCAAACCTCTGTTATCCTTGGTAACCACTGTAGCTTCACACTGTATTAACTCTTTGTACTGATGTGTTCATACCCCAATGTGCTAGTGACCCGAGCTCTGGGCAAATGTGCCGATTACTTGGCTTACACCCCTTTAGTAGCTTCAGACCAGGTAAGGTAAAGTTTCAAAAGCTTTACTTGAATATATTAACATTATGACATACACAAGTAACTGTCCGAAATAAAGTGCAAACATTTCCCTAACATCCCTAACTCCTACTACAAGCTTGTGGCTGCCCTGGCATACCTGCACAGGAAAGAATCTATTCTTGGCAGAGTCCCTGGTCAGTATCTTCAGGGAAGACTGCAAGTACCAGCAATCCCCCTACACGAGGAAGGATCCAGAACAAAGGTTTGTAGCAGCTTTGCTGGAATCAAGACAGAGGCACTCTCCCACACCTGGCTGTCTGTGTCTTTCCGTCCTTACTATGCAGCAGGCTGTTTGTTGTGGGACTACACAGCTCAGCACTGCTTCCCATACAGGCTTATCTTCCTTTCGGGTTACATGGTAGCTGTCAGCCTTTCCTTCTCCCATGCGGCTGAACTTGTCTGGGCAGAGCTCCCTCCTGATTTTATATGCACAGTGAGGGGGGCAGCCCACCAAAAACAGAGACCCAGGAATAAGTAGACCCTTTTCCTCCCTGTCAGGCAGATGCTTACTAGCACATTACTACCCTACCTGTATGTGTGTGTGTGTGTGTATATGTGTGTATAGTGTATATATATATATATATATATATATATATATATATATATATATATACACAGTATGTGTGTACACAGAGTGCTATATTTAAAGTTTTATTTATTGGACTTTACTTCAGTAAACAAGTCAGTATTATATCTGGGTTACCTGTTTATATCTTTTCCAACGCCTGTATGCATGCTGTAAAAGGCAGAGGTGTACTGATGTATATTAAATATGATAAAAATGCCCTGACTAAAACAGTATATACACTATCACCTGTAACCTTTAATACCACTCCCCTTTAACCCTTTTGTTGCGCATAACACCCTGCAGCTACTCCCAGGCTCACATTTTAGTAACAGCAGTCATTTACATACAGTATTCATTTGTAATATCTCCAGGAAAATATATGTATTACTTACTATATACAATTCATAATCTGCTGCTTGCCAGTAAGTCACATATTGTTTTACATTTTTCTGACTTGCTCCAAGGAGGGGGTTCCCTCTGCATAGACTTGCTGCCAGCCGGAATCTCCACATATGCGGGGTTGAGGAAAAAGGAAAACTCATAGTGTAATCACGCACCGAGCTCCGCCGATTACGTCACTTCCGGAACTTCACTTCTGGTTTTGTAATACCGGCACTGTGGAACGCATGCCGTGTATAGGACTGTATTTTAAACTTTCTGCGCTAATAATTAGTGCATTTTGTGGCGGATTTTAATAGATTTAATAAATGTCCTTATTATACGGAATTACACTACGTGCCACAGCCAGATCTGACACTTTTGACACTTTTTTGGGACCAATGACATTTATACAGCGATCAGTGCTTTAAATAGCCACTGATTACTGTATAAATGTCACTGGGAGGGAATGGGTCAACACTAGGGGGGCGATCAAGGGGTTAGGTGTTCCCTAGGGAGGTGTTTCTAACTGTGGGGGGAGTGTAGTGACTGGGGGTAGAGAGAGAAAGCTGTTCCCAATCACTGGGAACGGCAGATCTCTCTCCACTTCCCTGTCGGAACGGGGATCTGTTTGTTTACATCAATAGATCCCCATTCTGGCTCTGTGAGGAGCAATCGCGGGTGGCCGGCACGCCTCCTACAGTCTCTTAAAGCACCGCCATACAGCTACGGCGATTTGCGCAATAGAGCCGACCTGTCGGCTGGTCGGCAAGTGGTTAAAGATAGGGTGCGTGTTACACACCTGTGCATGTTATACACCGATAAATACGGTAATTACGATAATAAAAGAGGATTTAATGCCCTTGCGTATACCAACAGCTGATTAAGCCACTTACTTAATATGCAGCTTCTTTATCTTTAATTCCTTGCCTATGTTCCTGTTTAAGCTGGTGCCATGAATACCATGAATGCTGCTCCAGGTTTCCTGCCATCTTGGCATGCAGTGACTATAGCTGTGTCTTCCTGCACTGTGTGTGTCAGGAACCATGAATCAGACTGAGACAGAAGTGCAGTAAAAATCACACCTTTTAATATAATGGTAAAAATGGTACAGATCAGTAAACGTGGTCAAAACATAAGCCAGGGATCAGTAACCAAAGTGGGTAGTCAGACAGGCCAGTAATCAGGAAACCAGAGATCAGCATAGTCGGAGGCAGAAGAACAGGATCAAGAACCAGAAGGGATGTCATCCGGGCAAAGTCTTTCACAGGAACACAGGAGAGAAACTCCAGATATGTTGACCAAGGCGAAGGCAGGAAAGGAAAGAACAAGGCAGTTTAAATAGCCAGAAGGGGCTGGCTGTAGGCGGGACTGGCGAGCAGATAATGATAACCAGGTGAGCCACTAAGGGATCAATGATTGTTAACAATTATCCAGCAGCTGAGCACTGAAAAGGGAGCTGCTAAGAGCCCAGCCCTGTTCATCAGTAGAAACATACAGCCCTATAACCTAAAAATGCAAGGACTCCCCTGTCCTCCCTCCCTCCTCCTCCAAACTAAAAGAATGACTGTCCCCTGCTAATTTTTTCCTGTGAAGACTGAATGCTCAGTGGGCGGCACTGAGAGAGCAGGGTAAAGCTAAAAAAAGCAACCCTTATGTCCTTTCCACCACGGTTTAGACACTGCTGCCAGGACAGGACTGCCTGTCCCGGGTTGGAGGCTTTTATATGTGCAAATACTTCACATGTTTGTGAGTATTTTTAATCCTTATTTTTAATAAAATGTTACCTTGGGATAATGCACAAGGCCAGTGCGCCCTCTTTTCTTTTTATCATCTAGTGGCACCTGGGATACCCCCTATCCTTGAGGGCAGCAAGGCCACTGGAATTATCCCTGGAATATTTGTTCACCTTATATCACACCATTGCACAGGAGTAATTGTTCGTTTACTACTCTAAAGCTAAAAAAAGCAACCCTTATGTCCTTTCCACCACGGTTTAGAGACTGCTGCCAAGACAGGACTGCCTGTCCCGGTTTGGAGGCTTTTATATGTGCAATTACTTCACATGTTTGTGAGTATTTTTAATCCTTATTTTTAATAAAGTTTTACCTTGGGATAATGCACAAGGCCAGTGCGCCCTCTTTTCTTTTCTTTTCTATCACACCATTGCGCAGGAGTAATTGTCTGTTTACTACTGTAAAGCTAAAAAAAGGTTTAATACTACTTTAATACACTTGGTTTTCACCCTCTTCTGCCTGCATCATCTAAGTGGGGGTGATGTCACTATCCTTCCAGCAAGATCCCAGGCAATGCCAAGTAGCCCAAATCCCACGATCAGAAGATCCTGCACTGTGCTGGAGTGTCATCTTATGAGATTTGGGCTACTTGCCATTCTCTATGATCCTACCGAAATAATTTTCTTTATATTCAGTGCAGCATTTAGAGAATATGGTGGAGTGGAAAGTCTGCTTTAACAAGTATAGGCCATTGAAGTAACTTTGGCATTACCCCAAATATTTGGCAAAAACAGTTTCTTACAAAAAAAGAAACAATATAACTGTCAGGACACCTGATGGCAGGTGACAGGTGCACGCCGCTGGGGTTAGGGGTGCACCACTAAGGTTGTGGACCCTTGGCTGACTGCTGTGAATGTAGCTCTGCATGGTGCAGGAAAGCAGGTCCACTGGAGCACTGACAGATACACAGGGAGCTAGAGCATAGGCTTCCCCAGGGCATGGAGTCTAAGAGCAGTAGGGTTTCACCAAAGCCTCTGATGGTGAGGATGGACTTGGCTGCTACTGACTCCAGGTCGTGGCCCCCAGGGTCTCCCAGCTCATGCTCGTGGCTGGCTACTGGTGGGTAAAGAGGAAGCAGCAGTGCAGGACAACAAGTTATAGTCAGTAGGATAAGCAAGGGTCAGGGCAAGGAGCAGACAAGGACAGACAGGAGAGCACGCCAAGGTCAGGGTAACAAGCAGACAGGAATAGTCAAGAACAAGCCAAGGTCGGGGTATCAGCAGACAGGAATAGTCAAGAACAGACCAAGGTCAGTAAACGGAATCAGATGAAGAGCACACGGCAGGAACCACACACACAGGAAGCCTAACACACAATATTGATCGGCAGTGCTGGCTTGCACTGCAAGGTGTTATATATATAAATTAGGGGCTGGGGTGGAGCCCTGCTGGGGGAAGATTACTTAAGCATGCAGGTGAGAGGTGCATGGTCTCTAAGCTAAACATAAGCAGAGAGGTAAGCAGACAGACAAGACATGAATGTTACTGCAGGTTCATGACAGTACCCCCCTCTTATGAGGCCTCTCCCTCCCCCCGCTTGGGCCCAGGCTTACAAGGAAACCTCAAATGAAACCTTCTCACAAGACAAGGTGCAAATACCTCAGGTGCAGGGATCCACGATCTCTCCTCAGGACCAAACCCTTTCCAATGCACAAGGTACTGAAGAATGCCTTTACAGAGCAGGGAATCCAGAATTTGACTAACATCGCACTTCTGACTATCCTCAGAGACTGGAACTGAGGTAGGGAGAGGACTAGAAAACTTATTGAGGACTAAAGGCTTCAGATGGGAAACATGAAAGGAATTTGAGATCCTGAGGCTTTTAGGGATCTGAAGTTTAAAACAAACCAGATTAAGCTTAGAAATTATAGTATACGGCCCAATGAATCTTGGGGGAAACCTCAGAGAAGGAACCCAGAGCTTAATGTTCCTGTTGGAAAGCCAGACTTTGTTCCCAGGCTGTAGAGAAGGTGGCTTACGCCTGCGATGGTCGGCAAAACTTTTAAATTTATTAGCAGCTGCCTGGAGGGAATCATGAACATCACCCCAAAGAGAATTGAAAGATTGTAGAACCATGGCCAAAGCTGGAATGTCCGGAGAACAGGTCATGGGAAGAGGGAGCTGAGGGTGTCTTCCATAAACCGTGAGGAAGGATGTCTTTTAAGAACTGATGTTAACTTAATTATTGTGAGAGAATTCCGCCCACAGGAGTAGAGATTACCAATCATCATGATGAGCAGAGACTAAGGTTTGGAGAAAGACCTCTAACTCCTGATTAACCCTCTCAGTCTGTCCATTGGATTGAGGGTGGTAAGAAGAAGAGAAATCCAGGACAATATTGAGGGATTTGCAAAAGGCTCTCCAAAAGCGAGATGTAAATTGCGCACCACTGTCAGAAACAATATGGGAAGGAACCCCATGGAGCCGGACGATCTCTCGAACAAAAATGGGAACCAAAGCAGGAGCAGAAGGAAAACCCGGAAGAGGAACAAAATGGGCCATCTTAGAGTACCGATCGATTACCACCCAAATGACCATATTATTCTCAGATGGTGGGAGATCGGTGATAAAATGGCAATGTGATACCAGGGCTCCTTCAGAATGGGCAAGGGCATGAGAAGACCAGCAGGAGCTTGTGTGGGGGATTTAGACTGGGCACAGACATGACAAGCCTGAATGTAATCTTTGACATACAGGCAGAGAGTAAGCCACCAGTAGTGACGACTGATGAGCAGGAAGGATCGGAGGAATCCAGCATGACCTGCCACATGTCCCCAACAAAGGATCTTTGCTCTTAACTCAGTGGGGATGAAGGTCTTGCCAGGAGGAATTTTTGACTCCAGGGTGGTAGAATAAGCAAGAATGAATGAGTTCAGAATGATCAGCTCAGGTTCAGAGGTGGGCTCCTCATACAGAGTGTCAAAAGACCTAGAGAGTGCATCAGTCCGACTGTGGCAGGAACCAGGTTTGTACGTAAGCGTGAAATTAAAATGGGAAAAGGAAAGACTCCACCTGGCCTGTCTGTGATTCAGTAATTTTGCATTCTGTAAGTACTGCAGATTTTTGTGATCAGTGAAAATCGTTTTGGAATGAGGGGAGCCCTCCAAGAGATGGCACCACTCCTCTAACGCCAATTTAATTGCAAGGAGCTCCTGATCACCAATAGCGTAATTTTTCTCTGCCTGAGAACATTTTTTGGAAAAAAATGCACATGGTTGACATTTTTCTCAAAGGATTGAAGAAGCACAGTTCCTACTCCAGTCGAAGAAGCACAGCTCCTACTCCACTTGAAGAAGTGTCCACTTTAATGCAAAATGGATCCCCAGGATTAGGTCTCCTCAAGAGAGGTCCAGAAACAAAGGCTTTTTTCAAATCATGAAACGCAGAAACTGCTTCAGGAGGCCACTCCTTGGCATTCACACCCTTCCTGGTCAAGACAATAATAGGCACAGCAAAAGAAGAGTAATTCTTAATGAATTGCCTATAATAGTTGGTGAACCCAAGAAATCACTGTGTGGCCTTGAGGCTGGCAGGAAAAGGCCAGTTGGTAATGGCCGAGACCTTTTCGGGATCCATACAAAGACCCAAACTGGAGACAAACATCCCAGAAACAGGACCTCAGAACATTCAAAGAACATTTCTCCAGCTTGGCATACAGATTATTTTCTCTAAGTCGCTGAAGTATAACCCGGACATGGTTTTCTGTGGTCAAGCAGATTTTCCGAACAGATGAGAATGTCATCCAGATAGATGACAGCAAATTGATAGAGCAGATCCCTGAATATTTAGTTGACGAAGTTTTGAAACACAGCTGGGGCGTTACACAGCCCAAACGGCATATCCAAGTATTCATGATGCCTATCTCTAGTGTTAAACGCGGTTTTCCATTCGTCACCTTCCCTTATCCGGATCAGATTGTATGCAGCCCTGAGATTCAACTTGGTAAAAATGGCACCTTACAACCTGTCGAATAGATCAGATGTTAGGGGTAAGGGGTATCGGTTCTTGATTGTCACCACGTTTAAGCCTCGATAATCATTGCAGGGTCTTAAAGTGCCATCCTTTTTGGCAACAAAAATTAATCTTGCTCCCACAGACGAGGAGGACTTACAGATGAACCCTTTCTCTAGGTTTCCAGCGACATACTCTGACATGGCCTGGGTCTCTGGGATGGACAGGCGATAGGTACGGCCCCTGGACAGAGTCGCTCTGGGAAAAAGATCAATGGCACAGTCATAGGACCTGTGAGGAGGATTTCTTGCAGGAGACTTTCCGGAAATCGCTATATGCAGCGGGAAGGGCAGAAAAAACTGAAGTGGTGGCAACAGGAAGTCTCTCTTTTGGGGCAACCTTAAGTAGGCAGGAGGAGTATTCCTACCGACATCTTAATAGGAAGGGTCCCCTAGAAGAACAGCACCATCGATCGCTGACACCACCATGGAAGATGCAGTTCTCCAGTCTATAAAGTTGCCAGCAGCTCCGGAATCCAGATATGCCAAGACTGAATGAGAAGAAGCACCAACATGAGGGAACACCGAAAGAAGGAGACGTTAAGGTGATGTTTCTGGGTCCAATCCTCCCACCTTCCAGATGTATTAGACCCGAGCGTTTCCTGTAGAGACGCAGGCCCAGAGTTCTGCGCCTAGCACATTCCTCGGGAGATAGCCTGGTCCGGCCTAGCTGCATAGGTTCCTCAGCTGGCAGGGGATGCTCCATGGGTCGGAGAGCTCAGGCTGACTAGGGACCAAGGGGTGCTGGTGTATATTTTTTCTAGGGTCCTCTCCTGGAAGCGAATATCGATATGGTTACGCAGGGAGATCACATCGTCCAGATCAGCGGGGATGGTTCTTCCCGCTAGTTCATCCTTCACTCTGTCAGAGAGGCCTTGTAAAAAGGTTGCAACTAAGGCCTCACTGTTCCAGTTCAGCTCAGCAGTTAGAATCCGAAAATGAAGAACATACTGTCCCTCAGAAACAGACTCTTGGCGGAGGCAAAAAAGGGTGTTGGCAGCTGGAGAGACACGACTTGGTTCCTCAAAGATGTTCCGAAAGAGTTCCAAGAAACTGCACAGACTAGAAACCACTCATCTCCCACAGAGGGGCAGCCCAGGCTACAGCCTCGCCGGACAGGAGAGAAATAATATAGGCTACCTTCACCTGATCAGATGGAAAGTTTTGAGGCTGGAGCTCAAAATGAATGGTGCACTGGCTGAGGAACCCCCTGCAGGCCTTAGAGTCCCTAAAGTAATGGGATGGAGCTGGTAACTGGAAAGGGTTTGTGACTGCAAGTGTGACTGGAACAGATACGGCAGCAGGTTGCGTTTGAGGTTGTCGAACTGGGGGTCCTAAGGAGGCCTGAAGCTGCTCAAAGCGGGAAGCCAAATCCTGGAGAAATCGCATCACCTGGGTCTGATTAGACGCCTGGGTCTCAAGTCTGTGGACTTTGCCCTGCAGTGCATCATCTGCGGGTAGCGACACATCAGCTCGGTCCATGGCCAATCAAACTGTCAGGTCACAGTTGCGCACTACTGGGGTTAGAGACGCACAGCTAAGGTTGTGGACTCTTAGCTGACTGCTGCGAATGGAGCTCTGGATGGTGCAGGAAAGCAGGTGCACTGGAGCACTGACACAGATACACAGGGAGCAAGAGCATAGCCTTACCCAAGGAGCGGAGTCTAAGAACCAGCAGGTTTTCACCAGAGCCTCTGATTGTGAGGATGGACTTGGCTGCTACTGACTCCAGGTCGCGGCTCCCGAGGTCTCCCAGCTCACACTCACGGCTGGCTACTGGTGGATAAAGAGGAAGCAGCAGTGCAGGACAACAAGAGATAGTCAGTAGGATAGTCAAGGGTCAGGGCAAGGAGCAGACAAGGACAGACAGGAGAGCACGCCAAGGATGGGGTAACAAGCAGACAGGAATAGTCAAGAACAAGCCAAGGTCAGGGTATCAACAGACAGGAATAATCAAGATTGTAAACCAACTAGAACTCCAAAAAATGTGGAAAAAATATTGTGATAATAACTCAATCTATATGAGGAAAAGGAAAAAGGAAAAAAAGGGGAAGTTCATCAAAATTAAAATCATCAAAGTTCGACCAGGTGTAAGCCACAGAAGGTATCAAACTATAGAGTTGGAGATATAGAATCTTGAGGAAAATCCAATCCCATTTAGATGGGAGGCTTACCAGAAGTAGGATATATTTACTCCCAAATATATCTAAAGGACTCCGGATATCCTGAAACTAGAAGGCATACGTCACACTATCTCAGGATGACTCAGGCCCAGGTTGGTCTTACTTGTAAGACTAGCAGCCACCGGTTGATTATAGGACTCCAGACATCACTCCATAATCCAATAGGGTTAATGGGGAAGGGGACATACACCATCCAGGGTTGGCTCCTCACGGGTAATCACAATGGTGAAAATGTAGATCCAAAAAAAGGAGATAAAAGGCTCCAATAGTGTAAAAACCTCCTTGATGAGGTATATTTATTGGAAGATAAAAAGGTCAGCTGAAGTAAAAACATACAGACGCAGCAATTTGGGTTTGGCAGCTCCCGACGCGTTTCGTCTTATCAGACGTCATCTAGGGGTTACCGACCCCCCAAAAAGCTGCGTATAAATAGCAAGCATGCACCTTCAATTGAATACAATGCACTTCCGCCCGGAATCATCCGGCGTGCATTCCAAAGGCGCACTTCCGGCGGAAACTGGAAGCAGCGCTGAATAATGAAACTGTATTAAATTAAAAATTTTGTGTCAGGTGATCCCATCTAGTTCCACATTATTATAAATAAAATAGGAACGATCCTCTCATGAATTATGGTCGTCATGAGATGGGAAGAAATATGAATGTAAATTGTGTCCGGAAGTTACCCAGCTTGCGTTCCAATGACGCACTTCAGGTACGGCTTAGGACAATAGAGTTGTATTAATCAAAACACCCCGAGTGGATCAAGATATTAATTTATCTTCTCCATAGGTATCTAAACGGGTAAAAACAGTATAAAAACACATCACCACCAGCGTGAATATATGCCGGTCCGCGTCATTTCCGCCAGTCATCCACATATAGCGTGGAGGCTGGCCTAGATGACAGGGGCGGGATCGGTCTTGTGATGGACGGAACTCTTATAATGACGTTATATTCCAGCGCCATGGGAAGTAAACTATTACGTCTCAGCGCTCAGTGTGGATGAAAACATCTGGTGACTTCAAAATACAAAAAAAATTAAAAAATATAAAAATAAAAACAGTATATTAATTGAGGAAGGTGAATGCTGCTTTACAATACAAAAATTGTTTTAGATACATTCAAACACTAATTGGATAACTTGATTCTATGTGAATAAAACCTTTATAATATATGCTTATCCCTTATCAATAAGCATATCTAGCATACAATGGCAATTGTATCTAAACTTAAATTTGCACATTAGATCTAGTCAGAATAAAATTTGTGATATGAAAATTAAACACTCAATTAGTACCACCATAAAGGACTCCGAATCACTCATTATTATTTAAAGAGTGGACAAAATTCATTAATCAAAAAAAATGAAAATATATAAATTATACCTTTATATAAATATAAAGATATATATAGAATAATCTTGTATGAAATAATAATGCCTATATAGAGTTATATCCAAGGATTACCCTAGGTTAGTGAAATTGCTTATCCTACAAGATAGGGAGAAACTCAGGCTCATAAGCCACAATGTTAATAAAGTGGAATCTACTACTGGGGTTAGGACTTGTTTATAAACAAATTAATATCCCAGTCGATATTCAGCCCAAAAGGAGTATAACTCTTAAGCTGGTGAATCCAGAACACTTCCTGTTGTGATACACCTCTTTTAGGGTCACCCCCCCTCCAGGGGGGCACATATTTATCTATCACACAAAAGGTTGTACCCATAGGATTTTTATCATGCGCTCTAAGATAATGTTTCGGGACGCTATGATTTGTTCTCCCTTTGATAATGTTAGTGATATGCTCACTCACTCGAACCGAAAAAGTTCTAATAGTTCTCCCTATATACTGTTTGCCACATGGGCAGGTCAGCATATACACCACGTTTCGAGTTTCACATGTACAAAACTGTTTAATGCGATAAGAAACGTGTGTGACTGTAGATGTAAATTCGGTTATTTTCCTATCTCTACATTTGTTCATTTTGCACACCCAACATCTCCTGCATGGATAAAAACCTTTGAGGTTATGGAAGAAAAATGGTTTAACAGGGGGTTCAAAGACATTGAGGGGGGCGATCGTATGTCTCAAAGAAGGAACTCCCCTAAATATAACCTTGGCCTCAGTTGGCAGGAGAGGCCCCAATATCCGATCACTACGGAGGATGTTCCAATGCTTATGGACAATGTTAAGAATCTTCCTGTGTTGTACTGAAAATTACGTGAAAAGAGACCATTTGAACTGGTCATTGTCACTTACACGAGATTTGGGTTCAGTATTCACCAGGGTATCTCTATCCATATCTAGGGCTCTCCCAATCTCATAGTCTATGTGGGATTCCTCATATCCCTTCTCAAAGAAACGATTTTTGAGTATCTTAGCTTGGAGGTTAAAATCCTGGATGTTAGTACAGTTCCTCCTCAATCTTAGAAACAGACTCCGAGGAACGGATTTAAGCTAAGAGCCATGGTGACAGCTATACATAACGTAGTGATCGGATATTGAGGCCTCTCCTGCCAACTGAGGCCAAGGTTATATTTAGGGGAGTTCCTTCTTTGAGACATACGATCGCCCCCAATGTCTTTGAACCCCCTGTTAAGCCATCTTTCTTCCATAACCTCAAAGATTTTTATCCATGCAGGAGATGTCGGGTGTGCAAAATGAACAAATGTAGAGATAGGAAAATAACTGAATTTACATCTACAGTCACACACGTTTCTTATCGCATTAAACGGTTTTGTACACGTGAAACTAGAAACGTGGTGTATATGCTGACCTGCCCATGCGGCAAACAGTATATAGGGAGAACTATTAGAACTTTTTCGGTTCGAGTGAGTGAGCATATCACTAACATTATCAAAGAGAGAACAAATCATAGCATCCCGAAACATTATCTTAGAGCGCATGATAAAAATCCTATGGGTACGACCTTTTGTGTGATAGATAAATATGTACCCCCCTGGAGGGGGGGAGACCCAAAAAGAGGTGTATCACAACAGGAAGTGTTCTGGATTCACCAGCTTAAGAGTTATGCTCCTTTTGGGCTGAATGTCGACTGGGATATTAATTTGTTTATAATCAAGTCCTAACCCCAGTAGTAGATTCCACTTTATTAACATTGTGGCTTATGAGCCTGAGTTTGTCCCTATCTTGTAGGATAAGCAATGTCACTAACCTAGGGTAATCCTTGGATATAAGTGCATTGTATTCAATTGAAGGTGCATGCTTGCTATTTATACGCAGCTTTTTGGGGGTCGGTAACCCCTAGATGACGTCTGATAAGACGAAACGCATCGGCAGCTGCCGACCCCAAATTGCTGCTTCTGTATGTTTTTACGTCAGCTGACCTTTTTATCTTCCAATAAATATACCTCATCAAGGAGGTTTTTACACTATTGGAGCCTTTTATCTCCTTTTTTTGGATCTACATTTTCACCATTGTGATTACCCGTGAGGAGCCAACCCTGGATGGTGTATGTCCCCTTCCCCATTAACCCTATTGGATTATGGAGTGATGTCTGGAGTCCTATAATCAACCGGTGGCTGCTAGTCTTACAAGTAAGACCAACCTGGGCCTGAGTCGTCCTGGGATAGTGTGACGTATGCCTTCTGGTTTCAGGATATTCGGAGTCCTATAGATATATATGGACAAAAATATATCCTACTACTGGTAAGCTTCCCATCTAAATGGGATTGGATTTTCCTCAAGATTCTATATCTCCAACTCTATAGTTTGATACCTTCTGTGGCTTACACCTGGTCGAACTTTGATGATTTTAATTTTGATGAACTTGGAGGAACTTCCTCTTTTTTTCCTTTTTTCCTTTTCCTCATATAGATTGAGTTATTATCCACATTTTTTGGAGTTCTAGTTGGTTTACAATCATGTTTATTACACTTTAGCACTAATTTGCACTATTTTTTACTTTATAATGATTACGATCTTTATTGATTATATCCAAGGTATATACTTTGCACAGTTTAGTTGAGCGCCATATTTTTGGTTCACAGAGTGTTTATTAATGACAATTTTAGTTGTAGTGTGGCTGCTCACCCTTTTTGGTTTTCTTTTTGCCTATAGCGCAGTATAACCCTATAAAGGAATAATCAAGAACAGGCCAAGGTCGGCAAACGGAATCAGATGAAGAGCACACGGCAGGAACCACACACACACAGGAAGCCTAACACACAATATTGATAGGCAGGGCTGGCATGCACTGCAATGTGTTATATAATGTTCCTAATTAGGGGTTGGGGTGGAGTCCTGGTAGGGGAAGATTACTTAAGCACGGTCTCTAAGCTGAACACAAGCAGAGAGGTAAGCATACAGACAAGACATGAATGTTATTGCAGATTCATGACAATAACCTCCCCAAAGGCCTATGTCTCTTACCTTCGCTCCATTCCATAGTGTTGCATCCACCTTCAGAATCTTTAATATTTGACACTTCCAGTAGTGTTGGATGCCTGTGCCCCACATTCACACTGGGGTTCAATGCTCTGACCCCTACATCACTACAGGACACAGAATTACAGGTAGTAGACATGGGCCAATGGAAATATGTGTATATAGAGTTTGATTTACTAAAGGCAAACAGACTGTGCACTTTGCAAAGTGCAGTTGCACTCTGCAAGTGCAGTTGCTCCAGGGCTTAATGAGGTAAACCTTCACTTTACAAAGAATAACCAATCACGTGCAAGAAAAATTTTAAAAAAATGATTTTTTGCTTGCACATGATTGAATGATGGAAGTCAGCAGTAGTGTTGAGCGAACCCGGACTGTAACGTTCGGGTCCGTACCGAACTTTCGGGTGTCCGTGGCACGGACCCGGACCCGGACATTTCAAAAATCGTTCGGGTGCGAGTTGTGATGACGACTGAAGGTAGTAAGTTAGTACACGTTCGTTTTTTAGTAAAAAAATTTTAAAAAGAACGTGCACTAACCAATAAGAAACATTTCACTTCCAAATGGAGTAATTCGGGACCTCGTTGACGTGAACGTCTCACGTTGACGTGAAACGTTTCACGTGTCAGACAAACGGAAATCATTTAGTTTGAGATATATGTGTATAAAGGTAACCGGGTACAGATGATGGACATTAAGACACAGGACATCACTACATCCCCAGTCTCGTAACTTGGGGTCACACTTACACCCCGTGTCCGTAGGTTGTGATGAC
>BLSH010137470.1:87013-103670 GCA_018402905.1 Glandirana rugosa
GGGTGGTCTAGAATTGTTTGGGCCCATGGATCAACGCTATGTTTGGAGGAGGAAGAACAAGGCCTATGAAGAAAAGAACACCTTGCCTACTGTGAAGCATGGCGGGGGGTCAATCATGCTTTGGGGCTGTTTTGCTTCTGCAGGTACTGGGAAGCTTCAGCGTGTGCAAGGTACCATGAATTCTCTTCAGTACCAGGAGATATTGGATGACAATGTGATGCAGTCCGTCACAAACCTGAGGCTTGGAAGACGTTGGACCTTTCAACAGGACAATGATCCCAAGCATACCTCCAAGTCCACTAGAGCATGGTTGCAGATTAAAGGCTGGAACATTTTGAAGTGGCCATCGCAGTCACCAGACTTAAATCCGATTGAGAACCTCTGGTGGGACTTAAAGAAAGCAGTTGCAGTGCGCAAGCCTAAGAATGTGACTGAACTGGAGGCTTTTGCCCATGATGAATGTGTGAAGATACCCGTAGATCACTGCAAGACACTTGTGTCAAGCTATGCTTCACGTTTAAAAGCTGTTATAACTGTAAAAGGATGTTGTACTAAGTACTAAGATTGAATGTCACTTGGGGGTTGAATAAAACTGATAATGATGTGAGCTCAGAAAAGACATTTGTGGTTATTTCGTTATAAATGTTATGTTATATTTGTCTGACCTACACGTGCCTCTTTAAATTTAATTGTAAGCAGGATGACTGAATGATCATAATCAATGTCAAACCGACCAAAACAATCAATTTCAGTGGGGGTTGAATAATTTTGAACACAACTGTATATACAGTATTCATATAGCAATAATCGATTACAAAATGTTAAAAGGTCCCACATTAGGATAGAACAGTTTAATTATATGTATCCAAAATATACCTCATCGTGGCCCAATAGAATAGCTTCTCCTTTTGGCCAATCTCAGGACCCGCTTCCTGATTGGCTGGGAGAAGAATCAGTGTGACAATAGCGAATTTTCATTCGCTATTGTCACACAACTGGTTGGGCTTTGGGGGCAGTGCTCTGCGCCCCAAGTCCACCCTTTTTTGAAGCCTATTAGATGCCTCTGACTCTAATCATATGCTTAAAAAAACACTCCCCCCATTGGAATCCATGTGACTGGTGCCCTGCATGCAGATTAGGGAGCCAGATGCATGGATAGGGAGGCGGCTCCCCTGTGTTCCTAATGAACGGCTGCCCCTGTGGCCCGAGCACTGCACCAGTGGTGGAAGTCACATCCTCCTCCATACCTGGAAGTACTGGGCATTGTACTGTGGCAGGCACAGAAGAGGAAACAGTAATGGAGTACTGGAGAGGTTAGTATAAAGTAGACAGGGTGTGGGCTTTACACAGAGACAGACAAGGTGTCAGGTGTCAGTATTTATTTAAAGACAGTAATGATGTAACTAAGGCATGCCATACATTAACCAACCAGTAGTTGCAGGAAAGAAAATTGCTTGATTCCCCCATCAACACATTCAGTGTTTAGAAGAAAGGGGTAGCCCCTGGAAGTCGCACATCCAAGATATCCTAGAGAGGTGAATAGAGTGGCAACCTCAGCCTGGACTCCAACCAGGCCATGCCCCCAAGGCATTTCACTCCGCCCCCCCGGAGCTTAGCCATTCAGTGTTGATGGGGAAATCCCTCTAGCGGAGCTAGTGTATTCTGACAGTGGGAGGTTTTCCAGCTATCAAAATACAACGATCACTGCTTGTGGCTATAGCTGTATAGCAGTGATTGCACAAAAAAATCTACTTCAGTACAACTAGCCTGCCCATACATGAATCCAAATTTGGACAGTTCCTGCTGAACCGGCCGAATTTTGATCTGTCTATGGTCGGCTCAATTGAGCATTAGCTAGAGGCTATTGTTTTCTTTTGCCCCTCTCACCATTAGCTAACTGGCTATGTTAATTCCTTTGTTAATTCAATTTTTTTCTTATATACATTTTTTCTTCACTGGGCAGGCCCACTTTTTTATCATTGTATAAATCACCCTGAATATATTATCAGTGGATATAATACACATCCACTATAATATTTTGTAAACTTCAACTTGAGAACTAAGCTAATTCATTACCAATACCCTAAAGAAATATAAAGGCTGCTTTTCCAATCAAACCAGCTAGAAATATTTGCCACATCGCCAAAGAAAAAACATTAATATTAGTGTGGTACATTGTCTTCCATGAATTGTACATAGATCCCAAAACATAAGAAATATTATGAGGCACTACTAAGCGTTACTAAGCACTCAAATTATCTTACACATTTTATTAATGTTAAATACCCTTTATTCCCTTTATCCCTTTTAATCTTCCCTTACTGTGACATGACATTTAAAACAAAAAATTGTTTTTTTTCCCGGCAGACTCACATCAGTTGGCAAGCTATGCAAGAAGTGACACACACATCCAAAAGGCTGTATAGACCCATCATTAAAAAATATCAATATATATTTGATCAAACACAGCTCTCTAGGCAAATGTCTTGCAATGATGCACCCACATTTGCATAAAAATTAGCTACAGACACTGCCCTCTCACAACGTTCTTCCATTTCATATGTAGCTCTTCTACTTTAGGTGCTTCTAAACCTCTGATGTGAAATATGAACAAATCATATCCCCCTATATTGTGTACTTGTCTTTATCCAGAGCACTAAGTGCCGTTTGTGTCTGCTGCCTCGTTCCTCTACTATCTGCATGAGATACTTTTGAAAAGTTTTCCTGACATCAAGAAAAAAACATTTGACAGGGGAGGGAGCTCCAGAACACAGCCTGTGATTGACAGCCTCAGCTCTGTTCCTGTATGCTATATGGAGGTGTGTCCCTTCCCTCCAATCAGCTTTCACTTAGCTCTGCAGAGTGTAACTTCAGCTCCCCACCCCCTGCTTTCTGAAAGCTCAGACAAGCTGTATACATTCTACAATTTGAACAGCTGTAGAGAAGAGATGGCATCAGATAAACAGGTACAACTTATTTAGGAGGATTTGTTTCATCCCTGTGTATCACCTGCGGCTAGTCACTTCACTAGTTATAAGTAAGGGTTTCCAACGATATTAACCGTTTCTCAACCACCCACCGCAGTTATACTGCGGCAAGGTGGCTGGATAGCGCGGATCTCCGTAGGTATATGTCGATCTGTGCATGTGATATAGCGGGCGCACATGCGCCACCGGTGGACTCCATGTCCGCCAGCGACCCGCGATCGCGGTATACAGAGGCAGAACAGGGATCTGCTTATGTAAACAAGTTCTGACAGGGGACGTCTCAAAGATCTGCTGTTCCCAGTCATCGGGAACAGCGATCTTTGTAGTGTTCCAGGCACCCCCCCTACAGTTAGAACACACCCAGGTAATACAGTTAACCCCTTGATCGCCCCCTAGTGTTAACCCCTTCCCTGCCAGTGTCATTTAGAGTTGAAAATATTTATAGTTGAAAAGAACAGTGAACATGGTACAATGATGAGACAACAAAGGATAAGTATAGCCAAGATCGCCCATGACAAGGCTCCTGGAGGACTACATTCACTCTCAGCTGGTGCCTCATTAAGAGAAAGTATCAGGAAAGGTTGCAACAACACTATTCTAGTTTAACTTATTTATTAGAAGAGAAGAAGAGTTCAGGAGAGAGAGAAAAAGAGAAAAGGGCAGCAGAGAAAAGAAGAGTAAGAAAAGGAAGGAAGAGATAGAAGTAGGAATAAAGGTACGGAGGAAATAAGCAGGGAGGGGACAAGAGGGGGGAAGAAATGGGGGGATGGACTGCCGGAGGATCGTGAATCAGGTAGGTCCAAGTTGGGGGGTGAGGGCCCATCGCAGGCAACCCCTCATGGCTCAAGGTGCAGCTGGGCCCGTCTGGGATCTCAACATGTTTTGAAGAGTATCCGAAGAGGAGAAGCGGACTGCCAGTGTCATTTATACATTGATCAATGCATTTTTATAGCTCTGATCGATGTACTAATGTCACTGGTTCCCAAAAACTGTCATTTGGGGTCAGATTTGTCCGCCGCAATGTCGCAGTCCTGCTAAAAATCGCAGATCACCGTCATTACGAGTAAAAACAATTAAAAAAAATAAAAGTCCCTAAAGCTGTGTCCCATAGTTTGTACACGTGATAACTTTTACGCAAACCAATCAATATATGCCTATTGCGATTTTTTTTTACCAAAAATGTGTAGAAGAATATATATTGGGCTAAACTGATAAATAAATTTTTTATATATATTTTTTTATATGTATTATAGCAGAAAGTAAAAAAAAATGTTTTTTTTTTTCAAAATTGTCAACTTTGTTTATAGCGCATAAAATAAAAACCGCAGAGGTGATAAAATACCACCAAAAGAAAGCTCTATTTGGGGGTAAAAAAGGGAGTCAATTTTGTTTGGGTACAGCGTCGCAGTCACATTTGGGGTAGAAAAACAGGCATGTATCCACCAGTGTCGAACTCGTAACCTAGTGTACGTCACTTCCAATGTTCCTCCATGGTCTCCCTATGCATTATGTCACGCCCACGTGACTTCCTCAGGGGATCTTTATTTCTGTTGACAATTCATAATGAACTCTTATGTTAATAATGAATTTATAGTTTGTTTAATGATTCGCACTGATTTATGAATGTATATAGATATTTATTTATTGAACAGATCACTGTATTTCATTTAATTTATCTAAAATCTTACACAGTAATTTCAGCAACTTAATTTATATCTACTATTGGTATATATTTAATATTATTATCAGCTATAAATGGATTACTAGCAGCACAGCACACTTCTAAGGCTGGGTTCACACTAGTCCGATTCTCGGACCAACATTAGGAGCACAAGTAGCATTACGTCACAAAAACAATGATTCCCTATGAGAGCCGTCTTAACTGGTCTGACTTGTGTTTTTCAAAGTCGGACCGACTTTGAAAAGGGTTCCTGTACTACTTTTGTCCGACTTTGATCCTACTTTAACCCATTGAAAGGCATTGAAGTCGGATCAAAGTCGGATCAGTGTCTTCACTGATCCGACTTTGGCATGCGGTTTATGCTCTGGGGATCTTGAAGGGAAACTCCATGCCAAATTTAAAAAAAAAATGGCATGGGGTCCCCCTCCAGGAGCATACCAGGCCCTTTGGTCTGGTATGGATTTTAAGGGGAACCCCCACACCAAAAACAGGCGTGGGGTCCCCCCCAAAATCCATACCAGACCCTTATCTGAGCACGCAGCCTGGCAGGCCAGAAAAGGGGGTGGGGATGAGCTAGTGCCCCCCCTGGACCATACCAGGCCGCGTGCCCTCAACACGGAGAGTATGGGTGCTTTGGGACAGGGGGGCTCTGCGCCCCCTACCCCAAAGCACCTTGTCCCCATGTTGATGAGGACAAGGGCCTCTTCCCGACAACCCTTGCCGGTTGTTGTCGGGGTCTGCGGGCCCCAAGATCCTGGCCTCCCACCCTATGTGAATGAGTATGGGGTACATTGTACCCCTACCCATTCACCTAAAAAAAATGTGTACAATAAAATACACACTACACAGGTTTTTAAAATCTTTTATTAAATCAGCTGCGGCGTATTCTCCCCTCTCTGGCTCTTCTTTCTTCTGCTCTTTTGTGGGGTCTTCTATCTTCTGAGGGGTCTTATTTCTTCTCCTTCTCTACGGCGTCTTCTGCTCTTTTGCCGGTCTTCTCCGCTGTCCTCTTCCCTCTGTTCTTCCTCTCTTCTTCTTCCCATGTTGACACAAAGCGATCTCCTTCACGAATGCCCTCTCCGCTGTGTGCTGTGCCTTATATTGGCATGGGGCGGGGCCACCCACTGACATCACCCGGAGGCTCTGCCCACTGTGATGTCACAGCTCTGCCCCACACCATTGCACCCGTGTGTACGAGGCTTAAGAGAGTGCCAGCCAACTTTACATGCAGCTGAGTCTCACTCCAGGAGAGGTGCTACATTAAAGCCTCGTACATATGGGTGCAACGGTTGTACAACCGAACGACCAACTTTGGAACAAGTCGGATGTTGGCTGTTGTGTCTCGTGTACTGACATGCACTAAGCGATCGTACAACTAAGCCTAACATAGTGACGTGCCTACGAGCGTATAACGAGGAAGTTCAGGTGCATGTGATTTGTGAATTAGGAACGTTGGTTTCCCAGAATAGACACTTACGGGCGTTTCTGACTTCTGAGCATGCCTGTCTTGCACGTACAACTTTGTTGGACCAACTTCTCTATACACGCGGTACAACAGTCGTACAACCGCTTGTTGGACAACCAAAGTTTTCTAGTCTGCTCATCCAACTTCAGTTGTACAACCATTGTACGACAGCTGTTGTAATCGCGTGTACTAATGGTCGGATGATCGTACAACAATCTGGTTGTACAACCATTGTACTGTGTGCACGGCCTTTACACATTTCATTCCGGTCCGGAACCTCCTCAGTATGTGCCTTCCCCATACCCACTATTACTTTTATAGAGTCTTCTCCTTGCCTTTCCATATGAAAAAAATCAACATTTCTTGCATCTGTAGGGTTGAATTTTATTTTGCTTGCCTCACAAATTGACCACTCCATAGGGGATCAAATCAAGCAAATAAACATACAACATATACACATAGAACAGGTATATTCTTCAAACTTTTTCAAATAAATACCCCCAAAGTTAATTCTTAGTTAACCCTTTGGGAGACGGAGTACCACAAGTGTAAAACCAATATCAATGAAATAGAATAATGTCAAAGTCTCCCCTCCGTAGGCTGTCATTGCTGACCTATCCTTCTGAAAACGCTAGATACCTGGCTGTCATGTTGATCCAATAACATTCTAAGCCACTGACCAATTGAGCTACAATACTCCCCTTTTTTGGGAAGGGGGGCTGGGATATTAATGGGGGGTATCTCCCCTTCCCTTCTTGAAGAGATTGGTTTTTGGTAATGTATGTGCCCTTTCTCCCACTTATGGTTTGCAGCTCTTTTGGAGATTATCTTGTTTGGGGCTTGAGGTGGAATTCTTTTTGGGGAAGAGAGAGTCTGCATATACACCGATCAGCCATAACTTTATGACCTTATGTAATTATGTATAAATGGTGCCACCTATAGTGTCCACTTTTGTTTATGCAGCCATGCTTGAGGTAACCACCTAAAAAAATGTTTTAAAATATGGAGTAAGATGCTCGCATAACTTATGTTCAAACAGTCTATGTGCAAAATTCAATTCTCAAAGTGGCCAATAAAATCTGGTAAGTGGCCCCTGCATTACATGTGGTGGAGCATAGTGTTGGTGAAGTGCACAGCTATTTTAAAAAGCCCAGCGGTTGGCATACATCTGCACAGTATGCCCAATTTCTTCAGATTTGCACTATATGGACATTGAACATTTTTAAGTGATTATTATATATGTTTTTGCACATAAACAGGTTTCATACATCTGACATGTTTATGTGATATTGAGCACAGTAGCACAAGATTACTATATTGTTTATTGCATTTGTATATCTTTTTGATACAGCAAGTCAGTATGTGTTAAGAAGGAAACTGATGGCACTGAATTTAATTTTGCACATAGACCGAACATAAGTTATGTGAGCGCCTTATCCCATATTTTATAGCTTTATGACCACTGACAGTATAAGTGAAAAACATTGGTCATTTTGTTACAATGGCACCTAAAAATGTTGGTGGGATATATTAGGCAGCAAGTAAGCACATTGTCCCTGAAGTTGGTGTGTTGAACCCACAAAAAATGGGCATTATAGTTTGTTTTGTATGGGGCTGTGTAGCCGCAGACCAGTCAGAGAGCCCATGCTGACCCTTATCCACAGCCAAAAGCACCAACAATGGGCATGTGAGCATCAGAATTGGACCACAGAGCAATGGAAGAAGGTGCCCTGGCCTGATGAATCACATTTTCTTTTACATTATGGGGATGGCCTGGGTGCATGTGCATAGCTTATCTGGGGAAGTGATAACACCAGGATGCATTATGGGAAGAAGGCAAGCCGGCAGAGCCAGTGTCATGCTTTGAGCAATGTTCTGCTGGGAAACCGTGGGTCCTGCCATTCAGGTGGATGTTACTTGACATTTGCCAGCTACCTAAAAATTTTTGCAGACCAAGTTCACCTCTTTGTGGAAATAGTATTCCTCAATGGTAATGGTCTCTTTCAGTAGGGTAATGTACCCTGCCACACTCCAATCGAGCATTTGTGGAATGTGCTGGAAGTACAAGTCTTTATGAACTGATGAAATGATAGTGATTCGCAAATGCGCAGCTAGGGGGCGAGAGCGCGACGGTGCGTTCTCATGCACTCTGCAGGAATGTGCCCGCGGCTCGCGTGGACCGGATGTGACCTGCCAGAGTGAAAGAACGGGGAACCGCCGATGTAAACACGGCGGTTCCCTGCTCTGTCAGTGGGGACATAAGAGATCTACTGATCCCTGTCACTGGGATCAGTAGATCTCTTATGCCCAAGGTAGCCCAGGCCCCTCACAGTTTGAACACGCCTAGGGAACACACTTAACCCCTTCCCTGCCCCCTGCAGGTTAACCCCTTCACTGCCAATGACATTTATACAGTAATCAGTGGATATTTACATTTCGGATCGCTGGATAAATGTCATTGGTCCCAAAAAAGTGTCAAAAATGTCCGACATGTCTGCTGCAATATCGCAGTCCCGATAAAAATCGCAGATCGCTGCCAATACTAGTGAAAAAAATTTTTGAAAACGTCAGAAATTAATTCTCATGGTTTGCAAACTCAGCAACTTTTGCGCAAACCAATCAATAAACGCTGTTTGCGATTTTTTTTTTACCAAACATATGAGGAAGAATATAAATTGGCCAAAACCAATAAATACATTTGGTTTTTTTTTGGATTTGTATTTTAGCAAAAAGTAAGAAATATAGTTTTTTTTGCAAAATTGCCACTCTTTCTTTTTTTATAGCGGCGATCAGAAATGGCACAGAGGTGACCAAATATCACCAAAAGAAAGCTCCATTTGTGTGAAAAAAAGGACGCAAATTTAATTTGGGTACAAAGTCGCACGACTGCGCAATTGTCAGTTAAAGCGACGCAGTGCTGAATCACAAAAAGTGCTCTGGTCCTACAGTGGGAAATCCTTCCGGGGATGAAGTGGTTAAAGCTCAGTTCACATTAGTGCGCTGTTCGAGATTGCATGTCTGTGCGATGTGATTTCAGCCATACAGATAGCATGGCTGAATTTGCATCGCATTTGGACCAAACTCACACAGGACCCTTTTTTTGGTCTGCACCAGAATCGGATCCCATGGGTGTTCACACCCATGGGATCTGATTCCTGTCCGAATTGACAGTTCGTACTGCTATATGCGTACTGAAATGGGGGTGTCATTAACTTTTTTTTGGCACTCCCAGCAGTTCGCATATGCCGGGCTGGCCCAAGACATTATGTTGCCTGGGTCCAAGAAAGTAATGCTGCTCCTCCCCCCCAAAAAAAATCATGCCCACCAAAAGGCCCCCACATCCATTATTTTATATCATGATAATTAAAACTAAAATTTAATTTATCAGGAAGTGAGATTTACATGCAACAGCACCTTGTCTATATGCAAAATTATATGACATACCATTACATTCAATTCCAAGGGGCAGGCTAGGGTAGTATAGGGGTGGGCTAGGGCAGTATAGGACAGGCTAGGGTAGTATATAGACAGGCTAGGGAAGTAAATAGGCACACTAGGGTAGTATATGGACAGGTTAGGGTAGTATATGGACAGGCTAGGGTAGTATATAGACAAGCTAGGGTAGTATATAGACAGGCTAGGGTACTATATGGACAGGCTAGGGTATTATATAAACAGGCTAGGGTAGTATATAGACAGGCTAGGGTATTAGTAGACAGGCTATTGTAGTATAGGGGCAGGCTGGGGTAATAGATAGACAGGCTAGGGCAGTACAGGGGTGGGCTAGGGTAGTATAGGGGAGGGCTATGGTAGTATAGGGGCAGGCGGAGCGACTCGGGGGGCAGTTGTCACCATGGCACACAAAACTGCTGGCAAAAAAATCTTGGTCATCAATTTGCTGGGTAAATAGAAGAGAAGAAGGGACGGCTGTAGTTCAATTTGCTGCTTCTCTCAAAGTGCTGCCTCGGTCCAACGGACCCACTGGGACCCATAGTAGGGCCGGCCCTGCGTACATGGCACTGTGAACTGCTTTGCGAGTCAGGTGCAATGAGGGAACCCTCAGTGGATTTGCAGTGTTCCCGCATTGCACCTATGTGAACTGAGCCTAACAGATGAAAATAAACAAGTGAGGTGGGAAAATTTACATTTTTCATTTCGTTGCATAATATTTCTGCACACTAATAGTTGCCCAATAAACACATAGATCTTCTCCTAAGAGAGCCAAAACCTCACTTTTACTTTCTTAAATATTCAGGTTTGAGGTTTATTAACATTTTGGATTGACCAAGAGCACTGTAGTTATTTAATAATGCAAATAATCCTCAAAAAGACAACTCGCCTAATAATTGTGCATACAGTATATATACCATTGTTTGTGGACTCTATAAACTTTGCTACAGACTAAATAATATACATGGATTTTGGTTAGTTTCACCAAAGAATTGTAGTAGTAAGATAAGAAAGATTATTTAATTGCAACATTTTATAAGTCAAATTTAAAAAAGCTACATTTTCTGTCTTCTTTTGTTTATTTGGCAAAAAATAAAAACCCAGTGGTGATTAAATACCACCAAAAAAAAGGTCTATTTGTTTGGAAAAAAATGATAAAAATTTCATATGGGGACAGTGTTGTATGACGGTGCAATTGTCATTCAATGTGCGACAGCGCTGAAAGCTGAAAATTGGCCTGGGCACGAAGGGGGTAAAACTTCTCGGTAGTTTGAAGTGGCTAGGATGACCGAGCCAGAAATGCTGGTGGGTGTTTTTCAAAGTGATTTCTCAGCAAAATAAAGGTTGGAGAAATAGATGGATGGGTGAGTTTGGGTTGAATATTAAAAATGAATTAAATAGCGCTTTCAGTTTGTGGTGCTCAGATGCAGTGTAGTTCTGCTTTAATGTATTTTTGTGAATAAAATGAGAAATTTTAAATGATGATTTAGTATACATATGGTCCTGAATGCTAAATAAGAAGGTCCCATTTTTCTGTTTAAGAGTTGTTAACTCTAAAACAAGGGGTGTCAGCATCGCAGGACAGACATTTTATATAGCAATTCTAAAACACTGTTCTGATGGATCAGGAATAAATTTAGTTTTTTTATGTATCTGGAGTTCAACTTTAAAATGGATAAAATCTCATGGTTACAGAAGGGATAGGTGAAAAGGACTGCAATATGTTCTTCAAATGTCAGTCACTTGATTTAGCAGGGAGTACATTATATCAAAGACTTAGATCCTATGACATTTATCAGAACAGCATGCTTCTGCACACCTTAATTTATCATATTAGGTAGAAAGCGTGTCTTTCAGCATACAAGTCTCTTGATGATGGTCTGGATATCTCAAACTCCTTAGTGTGCTCAAGAGAAGCCACGCTGGTAACAATGCATTCACTAATACACAATTTTACTAGCTCAGGAAATCCTATTAAAATAATAATATAGTTAAACTATTCAACAATATCCCCCCTTGTTGGCATTATTAAGTGTGAACATCAAAGGCAGGCTGCTTCCATTTATTAATAAAAAATATGCAAAATCGAGGTAAACAAACAAGTGAACACATAAAAATACAGTAACACAGGGGCCCAAAAGTTATCAATTACATATATTCGAAAGAAAAAAAAATATTATACAGTATATCACAAAAGTGAGTACACCCCTCACATTTTTGTAAATATTTTATTCTATCTTTTCATGTGACAACACTGAAGAAATGACACTTTGCTACAATGTAAAGTAGTGAGTATACAGCTTGTATAACAGTGTAAATTTGCTGTCCCCTCAAAATAACTCTACACACAGCCATTAATGTCTAAACCGCTGGCTACAAAAGTGAGTATACCCCTAAGTGAAAATGTCCAGATTGGGCCCAAAGTGTCAATATTTTGTGTGATCACCATTATTTTCCAGCACTGCCTTAACCCGCTTGGGCATGGAGTTCACCAGAGCTTCACAGGTTGCCACTGGAATCCTCTTCCATTCCTCCATGACGACATCACAGAACTGGTGCACGTTAGAGACCTTGTGCTCCTCCATCTTCTGTTTGAGGTTACCCCACAGATGCTCAATGGGGTTTAGGTCTGGAGACATGCTTGGCCAGTCCATCACCTTTACCCTCAGCTTCTTTAGCAAGGCAGTGGTCATCTTGGAGGTGTGTTTGGCGCTGTTATCATGTTGGAATACTGCCCTGCGGCCCCAGTCTCTGAAGGGAGGGGATCATGCTCTGCTTCAGTATGTCATAGAACATGTTGGCATTCATGGTTCCCTCAATGATCTGTAGCTCCCCAGTGCCAGCAGCACTCATGCAGCCCCAGACCATGACACTCTCACCACCATACTTGACTGTAGGCAAGACGCACTTGTCTTTGTACTCCTCTGAACCAAATACGTTTATCTTGGTCTCATCGGCGCACAGGACATGGTTCCAGTAATCGATGTCCTTAGTCTGCTTGTCTTAAGCAAACTGTTTGTGGGCTTTCTTGTGCATCATCTTTAGAAGAGGCTTCCTTCTGTGACGACAGCCATGCAAACCAATTTGATGCAGTGTGCGGTGTATGGTCTGAGTACTGACAGGCTGACCCCCCACCCCTTAAACCTCTGCAGCAATGCTGGCATCACCCATACGTCTATTTCCCAAAGACAACCTCTGGATATGACGCTGAGCATGTGCATTCAACTTCTTTGGTCGACCATGGCAAGGCCTGTTCTGAGAGGAGCCTGTCCTGTTAAAACACTGTATGGTCTTGGCCACCATGCTGCAGCTCAGTTTCAGGGTCTTGGCAATTTTCTTATAGCCTAGATCATCTTTATGTAGGGCAACAATTATTTTTTTCAGATCCTCAGAGAGTTCTTTGCCATGAGGTGCCATGTTGAACTTCCAGTGACCAGTATGAGAGAGTGAGAGCAATAACACCAAATTTAACACACCTGCTCCCCATTGACACATGAGACCTTGTAACACTAAGGTGGCACATGACACCTGGGAGGGAAAATAGCTAATTGGGCCCAATTTGGACATTTTTACTTAGGGGTGTACTCACTTTTGTTGCCAGCTGTTTAGAAATTACTGGCTGTGAGTTATTTTGAGGGGACAGCAAATTTACAGTTATACAAGCTGTACACTCAGTACTTTACATTGTAGCAAAGTGTCATTTCTTCAGTGTTGTCACATGAAAAGATATAATAAGATATTTACAAAAATGTGAGGGGTGTACTCACTTTTGTGAGATACTGTATATATATTATATATATATATATATTTATATACATATATACACACTATGTTGCAGAAAGTACTGGGACACCTGCCTTTACACGCACATGAACTTTAATGGCATCCCAGTCTTAGCCCCTAGGGTTCAATATTGAGTTGGCCCACCCTTTGCAGCTATAACAGCTTCAACTCTTCTGGGAAGGCTGTCCACGCGTTTGCTCTTTGTCAAAGTCACGCGTGAAATGCATGAAACATGTAAGTCACTACAACATTGGAAGCTCATGACCACAGGGCATCACAGATCTCTATCTCTCCCTGACCTTGGCTGAGCGCTGACGTCATTCAGTGAGCCAAATCACTCGGCGGCTGCCACACTTCACTGCCTGTGGGACTGCCCGATCCTTCCCATCGCCAGCACAGGATTCCACCCCAGCTGGGCAAGTGTCTTCCCGCATTGTGGTCCTTTTACCCACCGGCCATAGGAACCATCTGCCCAGCAGCTTGCGGACAGCGGGCTTCACTATTTCCATTGAGCCTTCAACCATCTGAATACCGGTGCCTTCCTTCCCTGTCAGTCCTATGAGCCTCGGGTATGGTGTTAACCCTTCCCCAACCGGATGTCAGTAGTGGTATTGTTTGCTTCCCGTTCTATTTTATCCATCATGCACTTTGGATCTCAATTATGACAGTTTTCTTCATTTATTGTCCATTGAACTTGGTTTATTTTTAATAAACAAGGATTTTATTGAATGAACAATCTCTCCAGCAATTACTGATTTTACCCATAGAGCACTGCTATATAGTTTTCCTTACATGTAATCAATTAGTAACTCCCAATCTGAATCAGTCCTGCAAAAGACATGATCTAACAAACAGCTATTCCTTCACAGCAGGAACAGGTAGAAATCTGCAACAACGTTTAGTAAAATCCTTGCAATGTACATTGATCACCCAGAAGTGAATTGTTTTTTTTCTCAACAAAAGTGGAGTTACTATTTAATCTTTTGCTGGACAGCTTGGCCTGTTAAAGTGGAACTATATAAATATAAAAATATTATTATATATATTATATATATATAATATTGCAGGAGTCACATGCAAAGTCTCTTCTGCAGTAAAATACCCAAAACCCTCCTGCCTGCCTGCAATTTCCTTCAGAAAATAAACTAATCAGTGTGCTGGGATGAGTGACATTATCCTGTACCTAGCAACCAAGAAGGACTGCCACCTGGAAGAAGCTGCAGAGAAAATTACAGTGTCAGCGAGGGACCTCACAGTTGTCAGACCACTGGAGTAGTGGTAAATATTTATCTTTAGTTCTGTTTTAAAGGAAATGGACAGAGGTGTGCGTGATAGAAAATCGTTTTGCATTTTTTTTGTTAAGTAAATTATTTCATTTGGTCATATTTGTTATGTTAGAACGATTCGTTTTGGAATTTGTTTTGTATATTCGGATTTGTTTTGTATATTCGTTGTTCTGTATCCATTTGTATTTTTGGAAGTTATTTCAGAAGATTGGCTATATTCCTTTTAAGGTGTTAAAAGAGTTGTAAAGTCTCAAGGTTTTTCACCTTAATGCATTCTACGCATTAAGTTGAAAAACCTTCCGTGCTGCAGCTGCCCCCAGAGCCCCCTGGGCCCAATCATTCCAGCAACGAGTGTGAGCCCAGCAACTTCAGCTGCTGTCTCTGTCCTCATTGGATAGATTGATAGCAGCAGGAGCCATTGGCTCCCACTGCTGTCAATCAAATCCAGTGACACAGGAGTCGGGGCGGGGCTGAGTCCTGCTGTCTGTATCAATGGAACGTTTACAATCACTTTAACTCATTATTTTGGGAGATTATGTATGCACTCTGGGTCTGCAAATCCAACCCACAAAGAGAAATGGAATGAACTGATTGGACAATATTGACTGGAGCCATGTGCATCCAAAAGTAACAAATGGAACAAAATTATGCATTTCGAATTAATTCCATATGTTATGATTCAGAGACTCTGATGGGTCCACCTCCATCCAAACCAAACACAATAAGTAGGAGTCATCTTCTTATTTCACTTGCATTCCTTACTGCATTTGTAGCATGTTTTCTTTGTTGCATGTTTTCATTTCATATGTAGTAGATTTTTTATAATGTTAATGCAAAATAAAAATGAAATGGATCAGAATCAATGTTGTTAAGTTATTTCAGATACTTCAAACATTAACAAAAGGCCCAAACTTTAGCACCATATCATCCGAATGAAACAAATTAATTTGTTGTTTTGTTATAATTTATTTAGGATTTGTCAAAATGTGTTACTATAGTGATTCCAATACATCTGAATCTCCAAATAACAAAAATTTCATCCGAATTTCAATTCATAATGAAACGCATCACACATGTCTAGAAATGGAAATATAACTGATCTACTACCATGATCAACAAGTAATAAAACTATGATCAAAAAACAAAAACTACAAAGTTGGTGTAACAATAGTCCTTATTACCTAATTAGCACTTCTTTTCAGCTAAAAAAAAATCTGTAAAAGTTATATTTTATTTTCATGAGAAAAGTAATATATTAAACTAGAAGAAAAATGAAAAATGCAGGCTCGGTAAAAACGAAATGTATTAATTCTAAATATTGCAAATAAAGAGAATGGATTATTGCATAATAAACATACATAAGGCTGTAGAATTTGTAAATTAGCAGACATTGCTACTTTTATCACAAATCAATGAATACACAAAGCTAATCATGAAACAGCAGATGAGCAATTTGAGTCCCTTACTGCACAATTAGGAATTAGCTGAGTTCTGCTAAGCAGCAATTTAGCAAGGAAATTTTTTGGTGCAACTTTGAAAATACAGCATAAGCTCACATTTATTGGTCAATCCTGTGCACTTTCAAATGGGGACTACCTAATTAACCGCTTAACAACCGCCCTATAGACAATTGACGTCTACAGGGCGGTTGCTTAATTCTGGGAGGACGTCTATTGACGTCCTCCCAGAATCGCGGTTCCCGCGCGCCCCCTGGGGCGCGCACACGGGAACATCCGTGACCGTCGGGTCCGGGGGACCCGACTGATCACGGATCGTGATGAATGGCCGCTGTGCGCGGCCTTTCATCACGTGATCGCGCCGTCAAATGACGGCGCGATCACATGTAAACAAGCCGGCGCTTCCGCCGGCTTCTCTCTCCTCTCCGCACCGATCGGTGTAGTGTGAGAGGAGAGAGGGGGGAGAGAGGACACGCTGCAGCGCTGTGGGCGATGTGCAATGCCCACAGCGCTGCCCAACAATTCGCCAATTAATCCATCAGGGGTAA
>BLSH010137470.1:114720-134827 GCA_018402905.1 Glandirana rugosa
GTCCTGTGTCTGACATCGGTCTTGTGTCCATAACATCGGTCCTGTGTCCCTAAAATAGGTCCTGTGTCTGACATCTGTCTCGTGTATTCCCTACTCCAATACCTGTGTTCTGGCTACAGTCTGTGTCCTGTATAAAATCCCTGTGTCCTGGCTACAATACCTGTGTTCTGGCTACAGTCTGTGTCCTGTATAAAATCCCTGTGTCCTGGCTACAATACCTGTGTTCTGGCTACAGTCTCTGTGTCCTGTATAAAATCCCTGTGCCCTGGCTACAATACCTTTGTCCTGGCTACAATCCCTGAGTTCTGGCTACAATTCCTGTGTTCTGGCTCCCTGTCCCTGTGTTCTGGCTACAATTCCTGTTTTCTGGCTGCTGCATTTTCCACCCAAGGCTTATACTATGGTCAATAACTTTTCCCAGTTTTTGTGGTAAAATTAGGTGCCTCGGCTTATATTCGGGTCGGCTTATACTCGAGTATATACGGTACACAGTACTTTCACACAAAAATAGCATATATTGGTATTTCCCCCCTTTTTCTTACTTAATAATAATCCTATTGTTGTATAATGCAATAGAATATTATTTATTCCTCTCCATATATAAAAATGCCTTTCTCATCTGAAGTTATTATACTGATTTTTTACTTCTAACCTTGTCACTGCTCCTCATTAGGGATGGGCCGAAAGACCCCCTGTTTGGTTTGCAACAGAACTTTCGAACACCGCGAAAGATCGGACCAGAATAACGAACCCCATTGAAGTCTACGGGACCCGAACGTGAAAAATCAAAAGTGCCCATTTTGAAGGCTTATATTCAAGTAATTGGGCATACAATGGCTATGGGGGTCTGGGTACTGCCCTGGGGGACATGTATCAATGGAAAATAAGTTTGTAAAAAACAACATTTTTAAATGAGCAGTGATTTATTGATGCTTAACCAGTGATTTATTGATGCTTGACCTGAATTGCTGGGGTGACATGCATGGATAGCCGCCCCTTTGCACGCTTCCTGCGCGCACTCACAGCCACCAGGGGAGCACTTTCATGCCTGCCGCACGCTGCGTGGGTGGGCCCACGGGTCGGGCGGACTCGATGTCCGCCGGCATCCCGCGATCACCTAATAGAGAGGCAGTACGGGGAACCGCCAATGTAAACATGGCGGTTCCCCATTCTGTGAGGGGGGACATGACGGATCTACTGATCCCTGTCATCAGGATCATTGAGATCTCTTATGTCCCTGCCAGCCCCCACACGCTGCAATATCGCAGTCCCGATAAAAATCGAATATCGTCGCCATTACTAGTATAAAAAAAAAAAAATAATAAAAACTCCATAAATCAACTCCCATAGTTTATAGACGCAATTGCGATTTTGTTTACCAAAAATATGTACAAGAATACATATCGGCCTAGACTGATGAATATTTTTTTTTTTGGATATTTATTATAGCAAAAAGTAAAAAAAAATGTTCTTTTTTCAAAATTTTCGCTCTTTTTGTGTTTATAGCGGTGATCAAAAGTGACGCATAGGTGATCAAATACCACCAAAAGAAAGCTCTATTTGTGGGAAAAAAGGACGTAAATTTTGTTTGGGTACAACGTCCCTCGACCGCGCAGTTGTCGTATCGCAAAAAGTGCTCTGGTCAGGAAGGGGGTAAATCCCCCCGGGGCTGAAGTGGTTAAAGTGAAAGCATAAAAATTAAAAAAAATCTTTCAATATAGTGCCTGGGGGGTCCCCTTAGTCTACCAGTAAAGTGGCACATCTTTACTGTGCATAGAAGCTGCTGCAGCAATAGCTGCATTTATAAAGCCAAAAAATGGCATTTTCCCTGAAAGCTTTCTTTATTTTGCAAGCAACGGCTTGGGGAGCAAGTCTGTATGATGATGCCACAATGCAGTGCACTGGGAACAAGATTATAGATTTTTTGGATAAATTCTGTTGTCTCTTCCACAGACTTTGTATAGAAGTAACGGGTGCGAAAAAATTGGGCTTTGGGTGTCGGTGGCACCTTCACACCATAACCCTATAAGAGGTACTCTTGATGAAAGCAAGAATTGGCTTTGCTGTCAAAAATTGCAATGATATCCACCTGTTAAACAGGTGCAGAAAAATTGGTCTTCGGGTGTCGGTGGCGGCCTCACACCGCAACCCTATAGAGGTACTCTTGATGAAAGCAAGAATTGACCTTGCTGTCAAAAATTTTAATGATATGCACCTGTCAAATAGGAGTGGGAAAATTGGTCTTTGGGTGTCGGTGGTGCCTTCACACCGTGACCCTATAAGAGGTACTCTTGATGAAAGCAAGAATTGGCCTTGCTGTCAAAAATTGCAATGATATGCACCTGTCAAACAGATGTGGAAAAATTGGTCTTGGGTGTTGATGGCACCTTCACACTATAACCCTACTGAGGTACTCTTAATGAAAGCAAGAATTAGCCTTGCTGTCAAAAATTTCAATGATATGCACCTGTCAAACAGGTGCAGAAAAATTGGTCTTTGGGTGTCGTGGTGCCTTCACACCATAACCCTATTGAGGTACTCTTGATGAAAGCAAGAATTGGCCTTGCTGTAAAACATTGAAATGATATGCACCTGTCAAACAGGTACCAAAAACATGTTTGCAGATGAAATCATCACCCACAACGCTAGGCAGCCTAGAAGACCTGCAGAGATTCTGCATCCCAGAAACATCGGCATCAGGGGCTTCAAAGCTGCTGGTAATCCAGGACTGATTAATTTTGATAAATGTCAGAAGGTTCACGGAGTCTGTGGACAGACGCGGACAGACTGGATGCAGAGCAGCCCAGCAATTAAATTGCATACTGGGCAAGTTCTGGCCAGTGGTCTATTATCATGACCCAGTAAGCCAGTGGATCGTCGACTGGACGGCTCTCCATCTCTGTTTTTGCCCCTAGATAATCATCCACCATGTGATGCAGATGCTGCCAATGGGATGTGGAAACTGACAGCCCTGTCAGAAATTGAGAAATGCATCACTTAGGCGGCAGCTCCACAGCTCCTCTCTCACACTATAACCTACCAGATTCGGGAAAAGTGTTTGATAAACTCCTCTTTAGGGTATCCTCAAGAAATTTCATCTTCTGCACTCTCTGTGGGGATGGGATGAGCTCTAAGACTTTCCCCTTGTAACCTTGGTCAAGGAGGATTGCCAACCAATAGTGATCCTTCTCCTTTACGCCACGTATTCTTGGGTCCTTTTGCAGGCTTTGAAGCATAAGGGAGCCCATGCACTGCAAATTTGTGGAGGCACGAGAAGCAGATTCCTCTGGGTCACTCAGAATTATAGTATCTGGAACTGCCTCCTCTCAGCCATGTGCTACTCCCAATGGTTCTGGGGATGGGAAACCATATCTTACTGTTTGACGTATGTCTTCCTCTGCTTCCACACCTCCAAAACTGTCTCCTCCTCCTCTCTCTCCTCTTGTGTGTTCTGCGACGTAGGAACAATGGTGTCTGCATAAAGTGGGCTTTGAGAGGAAAGGAAATCCTCCTCTTCCTCCTGCTGCTCTACCTCGAGTGCCCTGTCCACAATGCCATGCAGAGTCTGCTCCAGCAGGAACACAACAGGGATTGTGTCACTGATGCAAGCATTGTCACGGCTCACCATCCCTGTGGCCTCCACAAATGGTGGCAGTACAGTGCATGCATCCTTTATGAGCAGCCATTGGCAAGGGGAAAATAGCCAAGCCAGTCTGAGCCTGTCGTTGTGCCATACTCACACAGGTACTTGTTGACGGCCCTCTGCTGCATGTGCAGCCACTGCAGTATTACCACATTCGGGTTCCACCTGGTGGGCATGTCACAAATCAGGCGGTTTACGGGCAGGTGGAATTCCCGCTGGATTCCAGCCAACCGGCCACTGGCTGTGTATGACCCCTGAAATGGCTACAGACTCTTCTGGCCTGCTTTAGCAGGTCTTCCAACCCTGGGTACTTAGTTAGGAAACGCTGCACCACTAAATTGAGGACATGTGCCAGGTATGGCATATCTGTCAACTTTCCCTGTCAAAAGGCGGACAGGAGGTTTGTGCCATTATTGCACACAACCATCCCTGGCTCCAGCTGGCATGGCTTGAACCCCTTCTGGGCCTGCCCCTGCAGAGCTGTAAGAATCCCTGCTCTGATGTGGTTCCTGTCCTCTAGACACACCAGCTGAAACACTGCATGGCACATTTTAGCCTGACTCATTGAATAGCCCCTTGAAAGCTTAGGGGGTACTTGATATCCATAAGACAATTCAGTAGAGGAGGGCATGGAGGAGGAGGAGGAGGGGGTAGAGCTGACAAATCTCGCATCATCACCAGCTGTATGGAGACCTGGGGGCACAACAAGCTGCATCACTGAGCCCTGTCCTGCATGCTTCCGAGTTGCAAGCAGAGTTACTCAGTGTGCTGTAAATGAAATATATTTTCCCCGCCCATGCTTGCTGGACCATGTGTCAGCAGTAACATGGACTTTACGGTTGACTGCCTTGCCCAACGATACCACAACATTGCCTCCCACGTGATGGTAGAGAACTGGAATGGCCTTACTTGAAAAGAAATAGCGACTGGGAACCTGCCATTGTGGTACAGCACATTCTGCAAATTCATGGAAGGGGGCAGAATCCACCAGAAGGAAAGGCAGAAGTTGTAGAGCCAGCAGCTTTTACAAGCTTGCATCTAGACGCAGGGCATGTGGGTGGCAGTGACTGTATTTTTTTTCAATGCAGCAGATGGGGCCGAGAAATTTGCCGGCTATAATCTACAGCTGGTGGTGTGCTGCTGGCAGATGCGCTGCAAGGACCTGGGACACCTTGCAATATACCATCATCCCTGTCAGTGGAGGCTGCTGAGAGGTCATGAGGTAGAGCAGGGGCAGACTGAGGTGAGTAAGGCGTGTTTGTGCTCCTTTTATGTGGCTTTTAGTTGCTCTTGCCAATGGGCTCGTGGGAGTGGTGGGAGGTTAAATGCCTTGTCAAGCATGTGGCACCCAAATGGCTGGTGTTTTTGCCAAGCTTGATGTGCTTCAGACAAAGTTTGCAAATTGCAACAGTGCGATCGGCTGCACATGTACTAAAAAAAGGACCAGATAGCTGAGCTGTGGGAAGTGGGCCAGGCGATAACAGCTCCACAATGTGATGGAATAGGGTGGCTGCTCTCTACTCTTCCATGATGGCTGCCTCGTTGGGGTTGTGCCTCACCCTCACTTTCCACCTCTGCTGTATCTGACACCTGACACCCAAGTCGCATTAGTGACCTCATCATCATCATCTCCTCCATCCTCATTACCACTGGAGACAACTTGGCAATATGCTGGGGCTGGGGGAACATGAATGGCAATTGTGTACCAGTGTTCTCCCCTGTCTGTAGGCTCATGTTCCTGCCTTCCTTAACCTCAGAACCAACATCTGAATCAACTAATGGCTGTGCATCGTCAAGGAGAAAGTGGCTGACACTGTGTTCAAATAACTCAGCTGACTCCTCCATGCCTGATGCTGAGGCTATGGCGGGAATAGCTGTGGACAAGGAGGCAGGTTTAGCCCCTCTGGCAGCTGCAGGGGACTGCACACTAGTCTCTGCTTGGGCGACAGAGGATGAGGACGGTTTAGTAAGCCAGTCCACCACCTCCTCTGCATGCTGTGGCTGGATAGCACAGGCAACATCACTAAACAGAGGAAATTATACCCTGCCTAAGGACTGACCACATCCACTTTTGCCTGTGGGCACATACGTTGCTGGTCCCCTTACAGTGCCATAGGAACATCTGCCTCTCGTTGTTGTCCTCCCAGACATGATGGGGGCGGTGCTTATTAACAAAATGTAATAAAGATGTGGAAATGTGTACATGGATGCACTTTAATCAATAGAAAGTGGTGTTTGGTGCACTTTAACTTGAGTACTCACTACACTGACACACTCCATGGATATACTATAATATACGGCAATATGCTGTGTCAAACGTGCAGTAATGCACAGAAATGTACTGCATTAAACATTCACTAAGGCACTGAAATATACGGTGTTAAACTTACAGTAATGCACTGAAATATATGGCGTTAAACTTGCAGTAACGCACTGAACTATACTGCTTTAAAAGGAAGGTAATACACTGAAATATATGGCATTGAACTTACCGTAATGCAATAAAATATATGGTGTTAAACTTGCAGTAACGCACTGAAATATACAACATTAAACTTGCAATAGCGCACAGAAACTTGCAGTAACATACTGAACTATACTGCTTTAAATGGAAGGTAATACACTGAAATATATGGCGTTAAACTTGCAGTAATGCAATGAAATATACAGCGTTAAACTTGCAGTAATGCACAGAAATATATGGTGTTAAACTTGCAATAACACTATGAAATATATGGCGCTAAACTTGCAGTAACACACAGAACTATATGGCATTAAACTTGCAGTAACACAATGAAATATACGGCGTTAAACTTGCAGTAATGCACAGAAATATATGGCGTTAAACTTGCAGTAACACAGAGATATATGGAGTTAAACTTGCAGTAACGCACAGAAATATACAGCATTAAACTTGCAGTAATGCACAGAACTATATGGCGTTAAACTTGCAGTAATGCACGGAACTATACAACGTTAAACTAGCAGTAATGCAATGAATTATATGGCGTTAAACTTGCCGTAATGCGGAGAAATATATGGCGTTAATCTTGCAGTAACGTATAGAAATATATGGCGTTAAACTTGCAGTAAAGCTATGAAATATACAGCAATAAACTTGCAGTAACGCACAGAACTATATGGCGTTAAACTTGCAGCAACGCAATGACATATATGACGTTAAACTTGCAGTAACGCACAGAAATATATGGTGTTAAACTTGCAGTAACGCACAGAAATATACGGCTTTAAACTTGCAGTAATGCACAGAACTATATGCCATTAAACTTGCAGTAACGCAATGAATATACGGTGTTAATCTTGCGGTAATGCACAGAAATATAAGGCATTAAACTTGCAGTAATGCACAGAACTATACAGCATTAAACTTACAGCTATAAAATATATGGCATTAATCCTGCAGTAACGTACAGAAATATATGGCGTTAATCTTGCAGTAACGCACAGAAATATATTGCAATAAACTTGCAGTAATGCACAAAAATATATGTCTTAAACTTATAGTAATGCACAGAAATATACAGCTTTAAGCTTGCGGTAACACAGAGACCTATATGGCGTTAAACTTGCAATAACGCAATGAAATATACAGCATAAATCTTGCAGTAATGCACAGAAATATATGGCGTTAAACTTGCAGTAACGCACAGAAATATACGTGTTAAACTTGCAGTAGCGCGGAGAAATATATGGTGTTAATCTTGCAGTAACGTACAGAAATATATGGCGTTAAACTTGCAGTAAAGCTATGAAATATACAGCGATAAACTTGCAGTAATGCACAGAACTATATGGCATTAAACTTGCAGTAATGCAATGAAATATATACGGAGTTAAACTTGCAGTAACACACCAAAATATATGGCGTTAGACTTGCAGTAATGCACTGAAATATATGGTGTTAAACTTGCAGTAACACACTGAAATATATGGCATTAAACTTGCAGTAACACACAGAAATATACAACTTTAAACTTGCAGTAACGCACAGAACTATATGGCGTTAAACTTGCAGTAACGCAATGAAATATATGGAGTTAAACTTTTAGCAACATACAGAAATATATGGCATTAAACTTGCAGTAACGCACAGAAATATATGGCGTTAAACTTGCCGTAATGTACTGAAATGTACAGCGTTAATCTTGCAGTAACGCACAGAAATATATGGTGTCAAACTTGCAGTAATGCACTGAAATATATGGCATTAAACTTGCAGTAAACCACAGAAATATATGGTGTTAAACTTGCAGTAATGCACAGAAATATACGGCGTTAAACTTGCCATAACGCACAGAACTATATGGCGTTAAACTTGCAGTAATGCACTGAAATATATGGCGTTAAACTTTCAGTAACACACAGAAATATATGGCGTTAAACTTGCAGTAATGCTCTGAAATATGTGGCGTTAAACTTGCAGTTACGCACAGGAATATATGGCGTTAAACTTGCAGTAACGCACAGAAATATATGCCGTTAAACTTGCAGCAACGCACTGAAATATATGGCATCTAAGTTGCAGTAATGCAATGAAATTTACTTTGTTAAACGGTCACTACACTGACTGAACTGTCCCTACATTCACACTAATGTAAAGATGAATGGTGGCCACTCACTACACTCACACTGACTGAACTATCCCTAGATTCACACTAAACTGATATTCTACACTGACAGTAGAATCACAATAGCACACTATAGCACACCAACTGTATGGAAGCACTGAACAGAGCCCCATGGGTCATCATGACGGCGTCCAATCATGGCTCTGAAAGTGCTCTGTGCCCTGATTGGGCAAAGCTTTCATTGCTTCAGCCAATGAGTGCTTCCAATGCACTGTGCTGCAGCGCAGTGCATTGTGGTCGTTCGGCATGCTGAACAAACGGTTGAACGCCCTGATAATTCGGTTGTTCGTTGAATGGGCAAACAGTGAATGTTCGGCCCGAACTCATGCTCAGGCCAAACTGTTCACCCATCCCTACTGCTCATACAATTATTTATTCAACTTTACACTAATATCAATAAGGTAAATGAAAGGAGACGTGTTGCAAAATTCATAGATTTCATAGATGGTGACTGGGTTGCATTTGGTTGTATGTACATGCTCCAGTCCCCAAAATTTTAGTGGGCCATCATCACAATTCTGTTCTGTATTTGACAAAGTATCCGGGAACTTTGAAATGCATTATCTGATTGGAGAAAGAGCCCCTCTGGTCCCTCCCCCTCCTCTGGCACGGGCCACTGGAGCGGCCACATCATCTCCCTTGCCCTGCTACATTATTGTCTCCATCCTGCAATTGCAATGCAATCTAGTTAATGTGTTATGGCTTATAGAGCCCTGATCGTAGCTAACTCTTATTTTGTTGTTCCCCTTAAATGCCGTCCCACAGGAAATAGGCGTCAAGAGCCAAATCACTACCACAGCTGTAATTCATTGAAATCTCTCAGTTGTAAGACTCAGTGAGACCAACTTTGACCCTAGGTTCACACCTATCCATTTTAGTGTGTTTTGCAGTTTGCAGAAATGGACTACAGTCCATTTAACATGGTTTTCAATGGTACAAGTTCACATTTATGCGTTTTGCGGCCAGTGCGTTTTTGGAAACTGTCGGGGGCTTTTTTTTCCCCGCATTTTGTTTGTGATATACTTCAATGGAATCGCACCAGAGACGCAAGTGTTGTATTTGTGATGCAATTTTTGATGTGTTTTGCATTTTGTGGCTTTTATTTTAACACTGTATATAGATGGTTGCTAAGCATGGGGCCGGGAAGCCAGTCGCCATGTCCTTACCAACTGATGACTCATCAGCTTTCAGTGGGGTTCCCTGCTGACAGCTGAATGTTAAAAAAAATTGCCTACAAACCCCCCCACCCCACGCCAATTTTTTTAATGGCGTGGGCTCCCCCCAAAATCTATACCACACCCTTATCTGAGCATGCAGCCCAGCAGGTCAGGAAAGGGAGGGGATGAGCAAGCGCCCTCCCCGAACCATACCAGGCCGCATGCCCTCAACATAGTGGGATGGGTGCTTCGGGGGGCTCTGCCATCTGACATCACAAGGGCGGGATCTCTAGGTGATGTCATCGGATGGCCACGACCCATGGCTATATAAGAGTTGCCAGACAGTGGGCGACAACACAACAGAGGAAGACAGCCACAGAACAAGAGCGGCTTTTTTTTTTTTAGCAGGTAACCAGTGGCAAGGAAGAAGACAGCAGTGGGAGAAATTATCACAAGAAGACAGCGCTGGGAAGAGAGGGCAGCAGGAAAAGATGACGGCGGGAGAGATAGGGGCAGGAGAAGACAGCTCTGGGAGAAGATAGCGCCGGAAGAGGCGGTGGCAGGAGAAGACGGCACCAGGAGATATGGCACTGGGAGAGACAGCGGCGGGAAAAGATGGCTCGGGGAGAAGACAGCTCAGAGCTACTAATAAAGGACTTGTCAAAAACCGGCTCTTGTTTTTTTTTACATTTCACTGCATTTTGGGGTGAATGGGTAAGGATATGATGTACCCGATACCCATTCACATGGGGAGGTGGAATCTGGGGGCCCACTTCTTAAAGGGGGCTTCCAGATTCCGATAAGCCCCTGGCCCGCAGACCCCGACAACCATCGGCCAGGGTTGTCGGGAAGAGGCCCTTGTCCCCATCAATATGGGGGCAAGGTGATTTGGAGGGGGGCAGAGCCTCTCCAAAGTACCCATCCTCCCCATGTTGAGGGCATTTGGCCTGGTATGGTTCAGGAGGAGGGCGCTGGTTCCTCCCCTTCCTTTCCTGACCTGCCGGGCTGCATGCTAGGATAAGGCTTGGTGTGGATGTTGGGGGGGACCCCACACCATTGTTTTTTACTTTGGCATGGGGGGAGTCCCCTCCGAATCCATACTAGACCTGAAGTGCTTGGTATGGACCTGGGGGAACCCCACGCCGTTTTTTTCGCAATTTTATTTTACCAGCAATGTTTTAACATTCAGCTGTCAGCGGCAAACCCGCTGACCGATGATGACTCATCAGTTGTTAAGGACATGGTGCCAGGCTTCCTGGCCCCCTGCTTAGCAACCAACTATATACAGTGTGTTTAAAGAGAAAAAAAAAAACGTAAAATGCAAAATGCATGAAAACTGTATTCAAAACACATAAAAAACGAGGGTTTAAAAATGCACTGCAAAACGTGCTTGAAAAACGAAACAAGCCGCATAGATGAGAACCTAGGCTGAACGCATCATACACAAAACAAAAAAACACAACCCAAAAAATAAATATCTACTTTAAAAAATGAACTGGTTAAATTTACAGGCAAAATAGCAATTAGTACATTCAAAAAGGGAAAAATAAATGTATTAATTAGAAAGGGAGCTATACAGGTTGCACTGAGGGTTACCACTTATAGTGTAGGATTTAAAGAAAGTATTGATATCATAAAGCTGAATTTACCTATACTACATAGTAACAAAAATGGGCAACAGAGATTGCACAAGGGTTGTTGGTTCTTGAGTCAACACATGAACACACATGCAATTAGGGATTCTACATAGCTGACAATAAAAGGCTCCTAAATATGTGGATGTGTTACTTGTGAATATTGTAGGGTCCACCAAAATATGAAGAAGGTGACAACAGGAGAGGTATTCCCTATAGAACTGTATATTAATTGTGATGCCTGTTGTATGATGAATATAATGCAGAACTTGTCTCATACAGTATGTAGAGTGCACATATCCATATTAGGATAAGGGAACATTATAGAGATCGGTCAAACCCCAAGCAATACGACTCTAAAATGTCTCTAAACATTTTTTGGAAGTACATAGGGAGAGACATGACATATTTTACCTTCCATGAAATTAAAAAGGGTTACTCTGGGAAGAAGAAGTGGTTATTTGAAAAAAAAAAGTTTTCTCCATTGATTCAAGTCCTTATCTGAAATAAAAATTATGATTTAGCCACATATGATTAACCTTAAGTGATTTATGCAAAGAAATAGATAATGAACAGACATGTATAAATAAATACATTTTTATGGGTTCATTCAAAAAGTTAGAGAGAAAAGGAATCTATGATGCAAACCTTTGTAGATTATACTATTGCATAGTCATACATGTGATGTGGTTTTGGCAGGGAGAAAAAGCAGTTACATCCTAATATTAAGGCTCCTTTCACACTTGAGCCGCCCGAGCGTTAGCGGTAAAGCGCCGCCGCTCATTATAGCGGGACTATTGCGCCGCTATTCGGGCGGTGCGCTTTTAACCCCCACAATGGGTTAAACAGGGGTTAAAAGTGCCGGTTTACAGCGCTCCCGGGAGCTTCGGGAGTGCTGCCCCATTGTTTTCAATGGGCAGGGGCAGTATAGGAGCTGTAAATACGCTGCCCACACCGCTGTAAAGATGCTGCTTGCAGGACTTTTTTTTCCTTCCCGCAAGCGCACCTCCCCAGTGTGAAAGCACTCTGGCTTTCACACTGCAGTGTATTGGGGGGTGTTTTCAGGCGCTTTTTAGGCGCTATTTTTTGTGCAAAGGCGCCAGAAAAACGCCTTGATGTGAAAGGGGTCTTAAAGAATATGTTACCCAACATTTCATATTCCTGATGTATAAAAGGGAGGAGAGGCTCCTCTAAGTGTAGCAATATGGTTACATTTGGGTACAACATTTAGGCTCAGGTCACACTGCCACAACTTGGGATCCAACTTGTGAGACTCCAAGTCGAGTGACATGGGAATTCCCATTTTAGTCAAAGAGAGCTGTCTTTATTAGCACTACTGAAGTCCCTCCGACTTTAGAAAAGGTTCCTGTACTACTTCAAGGCAACTTTCTTCCGACTTGTGCCCACAGACTTTAAAGGAAGTTGCCTCCAATTCACATCTTAATTGATGTGATTTGGATCTGACATTACAGGAAAGTTAAAAACAATAGCAGAGGGTGCAGCACCAATCAAATAACATAACAAGTGACAAATGAAGTCCAACGATAATAGATGATTAGTTGATGAAAGAGGTATACCGACACCATCAAGAGTGAAAGACTGTATGTTGCACTCCTCATCACTTTGCAAAAGAGGGGCAATCCTGCTTACCGGATAATATTGACCCTTTAATTATAGAGGGTCAAACAGAGCATAAATAAAAGAAGTGGAACAATCGTCCGAACTCCTACTGCAGAAGCCTCGCCAAATCATCCAATGATTAGGGACCCAATCACAATGCAAGAGACTCAGGGAGCCAACAATGGTTTTAAGCTCAGCAGCTCTTTCCCTCAATGAAGTAATGAATGCCACATAGTGTAATATGTTTTTAAAAGGAAAACGTTATTTATTAAAGTGGTTGTCAACCCGTGATAACCACTTTAAAGTGGTAGTAAACCCTCCTATCATTTTCAGCCAAGGAAGCTGCCATCTTTGCCTCTGTTTAATCTACAACTGCCATGATGCTGCACATATGATCAGCTATGACACCAGCCATTGGATGGTTTGACAGTTTGGTTTAGAGCACAACCAATGGGAGTGTTACATTTCCGGCACGTGCCGGAAATGTGACTAGTTTTTAACCTGTTAAATGCATGGGTTTACTAACGCTTTAACCTACAGGTAAGCCTATAATAAGGCTTACCTGTAGGTGCCAATGTTGTGGACAATCCCAAGAGGGTCTCTTTCTTTGGCGATCTCAAAGGTTTTTTTCCTTGCAGAAAATGTGTTGTGTGTCGGGTTAATTCCTTGACTGACAGAAGGGTCACCAATTTTCATTCTGCAACTACTTTAAAAACATATATGATATAAAATAATTTATTACTTGTTCATCGACCAATATTGTTTACTTATTGCAATGTCCTTGCAGTCTACAGTTCAGAACCATGCAAGTTAGGATTAATGACCATTTGGGGAATATACATAGGGGATTCCCCAAACATAGTTTGTCTAAGCACTATGCAATTTGCTATGGAAAAAATCCTAAAGGGACACTCGTTTTGGGTATTGACAAATCCCCCCCCCCCCCACTGGACTAGGAGTAATGTGCAGTGGGTAATTTCTAAACTTGAGACCCGCTGGATTTATGACCTAAAATGTTATGCACCACATGGCATGAACATTGAGTGGGACGTCAATTGTTTTTTAAATAATGGCTAGTTCATGTTTATGAGTATAATTCTTATATGCTGGTCCATATTTTTTTTTAGTAAGTGTATGGTTATTATTCCTGTTTATCCTCTTATGTGTTCATTCATTTATATTTGTCACGTACCTGGCGGTGGAGTCTGTCTTGAAGCAACCACTCTTGCAGCCCTGGTTCGAGGGTCCCCGGTAGAGCAGACAGGGAGCCCAGGAGCTCAGGGGGGCACGAGGGCTGGACAGAATCCCTGGTGGTGATTAGGATGGTCCGGTGCAGCTCGTGCAGGTAGCGGATGGTCGTACAGGCCGGGTCGGTAACAGGCAGGCAATGCGGTACAAAGGGTGCAGGCAAAGGGGTCGTCAGGTGCAGGCAGGGTCGTCAACAGGCTGGCAGCAGAAGTACAAGAGGGTCAGGCAGAAGAGTGGCTGTGGGCAAGCTGGGGGTCGGTGCAGGCAGAAATCAACAAGGTTTAGGTCAAGCCGGGTCTCAGGATCAGATAAACAGGAAATCAGGACGCTCAGAAACACTCACACGCTGTAGAACGAACAGCACTGGCTACAGGAAGCAGGAAGTTTAAATAGAACTGCTCCTTCCAGGGGCTAGATGAAACAACAATCAACTGTCATTAACCCTTAGCACAGTTTTCTAACAATATTTGATATATATTTTAAGTGAACAATGTTGGAATTGATTACAGTATTTTATTTCCCTTCATTTGGGAATTGTGCCCGAGATGAATGTGATTTGTTGCATAATCCTCTCGGAGCTGTGGAACGCATAGTGAAGCGCTTCATAGGAGATTGGCAGTTCTGGCTGGTTAATTCCGGCCTGCTCTGCATAATTAACATTGTTACGATTGGCCGCCACGCCTCTTTAGACATCACGTGATGATGAAACATGTAAGGCGGAGCCGGATGACGTAAACATGCCACGTACCGCTGACTTTTTGCATAGAAATATGCCTGTTTTTATCTTCCAAATGTGAGTGCATTCGATTTTAATAAATAGTGTTTTCCTTTTAAAAACGTATTACACTATGTGGCATTCATTACTTTTTTGAGGGAAAGAGCTGCTGAGCTTAAACCCATTGTTGGCTCCCTGAGTCTCTTGCATTGTAATTGGGTCCCTGATCACTGGATGATTTGGTGAGGCTTCTGCAGTAGGAGTTCGGACGATTGTTCCACTTCTTCTATTTATGCGCTGTTTGACCCTCTATAATTAAAGGGTCAATATAATCCGGTAAGCAGGATTGCCCCTCTATTGCACAGTGGTAACGAGTAGAGTTGAGCGAACACCTGGATGTTCGGATTTGGCTGGTCCGGCCGAACTTCGCGAAAAAGTTCGGATTCGGTACCGAACGTTACCCGAACTTGACCCCGGACCCCGAACCCCATTGGAGTCAATGGGGACCGGAACTTTTCGGCACAAAAATGGCTGTAAAAAAGTCCTGGCAAGTGCTGAAGGGCTGCAAAAGGAAGTAAAATGGGGTAAGAGTAGGACAAGAAAATGGGGATAGGGAAAATAACTTAAAATCAAATAAAAAAATAAAAATGGGAAGGGGTGGTGGATGTGGAGTAGGAGCCTAGAGGTTGACTAGGCCGTGACCGTGGCAGTGTAGGTGGAAGTGGTGGTGGTGGAGGAGGAGGAGGTAGCCACTTTTTGGTGTTTGTTTTTTTTTTTTTCTAATTGGGGTAGCCCCCAAAATATTGAGGTATATTAAAAAAAAAACAAGTATACCAATGGCTGTGTGAGGTTGGTCTAAATGTCTATTCTGCACAAGGTACAGACAAGTCTTGTGGGATCCATGCCTGGTTCATTTTAATAAACGTTAGCTTGTCCACGTTGGCTGTGGACAGGCGGCTGCGCTTGTCTGTGATAACGCTCCCTGCCATGCTAAACACACGTTCAGACAATACACTGGCTGCAGGGCAGGCCAGCACCTCCAAGGCATAAAGGGCAAGCTCAGGCCATGTGCCCAATTTGGAGACCCAGAAGTTGAATGGGGCAGACCCATCAGTCAGTACGTGTAGGCGTGTGCACACATACTGTTCCACCATGTTGCTGAAATTCTGCCTCCTGCTAAGATCTTGTCTATCAGCTGGTGGTGCTGTTTGTTGTGGCGGGCTGCTGACAAAGCTTTGCCACATTTCAGCCATGCTAACCCTGCCTTCTGAGGTGCTGGCAGTGGCACAGCTGCTTTGGCGGCCTCTTCCTCCTCCGCCTTCGCCTTGTGCTTCCACTGAGCCCCCGGTGTCATTTGGGAATGCCCTCAGCAGCGCCTCCACCGGTGTGCGATTGTAGTCACACATCTTCCTCTCACGCTCCAGTGAGGGAATTAAGGACGGCACATTATCCTTGTAACAGGGATCCAGCAGGGTGGCCACCCAGTAATCAGAAGAAGTTACAATGGGGGCAACTTGGCTGTCGTTGCGCAGGCACTGCAGCATGTAGTCGGCCATGTGGGCCAGGCTGCCCAGAGGCAAAGACAAGCTGTCCTCTGTGGGAGGTGTATCATCTGTGTCCTCCGTATCCCCCCAGCCACGCTCCAGTGATGCCCACGAGCTGTGTTGGGTGCCACCCTTCTGCGGTTCCTCCTCCTCATGATGATCTTCCTCGTCCTCCTCATCCTCCAGAACTGTGCCCTGGCTTGAATATTTTTGACCTGGCCTATGCTGGTGCAGGAACCCACCCTCCGACCCACTTGTGAATGACTGGCCTGATAACCGTGGAAATGACCCCTCTTCCTCCTCATCCTCCTGTGCCACATCCTCTTCCATCATGGCCCGAAGTGTTTTTTCGAGACATAGAAGTGGGATAGTAAAGCTGAGAACAGCGTCATTGGCATTGGCCATGTTGGTGGAGTACTCGAAACACCGCAATACGGTACACAGGTCTCGCATGGAGGCCCATTCGTAGGTGGTGAAGTGGTGCTGTTCTGCAGAGCGACTGACCCGTGCGTGCTGCAGTTGAAACTCCATTATTGCCTGCTGCTGCTCGCACAGTCTCTCCAGCATGTGCAGTGTGGCGTTCCACCTTGTGGGCACGTCGCATAGGAGGCGGTGAGCGTGAAGGCTGAAGTTCTGCTGCAGCACAGACAGGTGAGCAGCAGCAGGGTGAAAACGCCGAAAGTGCGCACAGACTGCCCGCACTTTATGCAGCAGCTCTGACATATCCGGGTAGTTTTTTAGAAATTTCTGAACCACCAAATTCAGCACATGCACCAGGCAAGGGATGTGCGTCAAACTGGTTCGGCCCAGAGCCACTATGAGATTTCTGCCATTGTCGCACACCACCAGGCCGGGCTTGAGGCTCAGTGGTAACAACCACTCATCAGTCTGTTGTTCAATGCCCATCCACAGCTCCTGCACAGTGTGGGGTTTATCCCCCAAACATATCAGTTTTAAAACAGCCTGCAGTCGTTTCCCCCTGGATGTGCTGAAGTTGGTGGTGAAGGTGTTACGCTGAGCGGATGAGGAGGTGGTAGAGGAGGAGGAAGCGCAGTAGGAGGAGGAGGCAACAGGAAGACAAATGCCCTGCAATCCTGGGTGGCAGAAGGACATGCGCCAAATAGCTAGCCGCTTCAGGCCCACCCGCCACTACATTTGCCCAGTGTGCAGTTAGCGAGATATAGCGTCCCTGCCCGTGCTTACTGGTCCATGTATCAGTGGTTATGTGGACCTTGTCACAGATGGCGTTGCGCAGTGCACACTTGATCTTGTCCCCGACTTGTTTGTGCAGGGAAGGGATGGCTCGCCTGGAAAAGTAGTGGCGGCTGGGAACCACATACTGTGGGACAGCCACCGCCATCAGGTTTTTAAAACTGTCCGTGTCCACCAGACGGAATGACAGCATTTCAAAGGCCAGGAATTTTGGAAATGCTGGCATTCAGGGCCAGGGATAGGGGGGTACTTCCTCTTTCTCTCCAGTGTTTGGGAGATGGAGAGCTGTAAGCTTCCATGGGACCCTTTGGAAATGCTTCGGGACGGTGGCGGTGCTGTCACATGCTCTGTTTGCTGGGTGGCAGGTGACACTGTCACTGTAGAGGTGGAGGAAGAGGCCGAGGCAGCAGCAGAAGAGGAAGCAGGAGGAGGCCGAGACCTTTCTTGGATTTTGAGGTAATTATTCCAATGCAGCTTGTGCCTTGAATTTAGATGCCTGATCATGCAGGTTGTGGTCAGGTTTAGAACATTTATGCCTCGGCTCAGGCTATCATTGCACAGCTTGCAAACCACTCGTGTCTTGTCGTCAGCACATTGTCTGAAGAACTTCCACGAGGGGGAATGCCTTTGAGCTGCCTTTGGTGTGCTAGGTCCCTGGGTGCGGTGGTGGGTAGTAGCAGGCCTACTGTCTAGGGGAGGCTCGCTCCACTTTTGCAACCTGCTTCCTCTTTTGCTGTGCTGGTGCCTCTGTGCGACCACCACCTCTTCCTCCAAACTGCACACGTCACTTGCATGACCCTCATTCCATGTGGGGTCTAGGACCTCATCATCCTCCTCCACATCATCTTTCACCCACCCTTCACCACTGCCCTCCTTGTCAGTCTGCACACTGAGGAAAGCTGCAGCAGTTGGCACCTGTGTTTCGTCATCATCAGAGACGTGCTGCGCTGGTGTTTCCATGTCCTCATCCTGCAACAGAAGTGGTTGGACATCGGTGCACTCAATGTCTTCCACTTCTGGGGCAGGGCTATGTGGATGGCCCACGGAAAACACACCATGAGAGTCATCAAAAAGCATAAGAGTCTCTTACATTACTTGGGGCTCAGACAGCTTGGCTAATTTACTAGGGGCTGAGGTGAAAGACAGATGGCCATGGGGTTCAGGTGCCAACTCTGAGCTTTCATCAAGGGAACGGGAGGGAGACAATGTGAAGGAACTGGAGGCATTGTCAGCCACCCAATCTACAGGGTGGGCCATTTATATGGATACACCTTAATAAAATGGGAATGGTTGGTGATATTAACTTCCTGTTTGTGGCACATTAGTATATGTGAGGGGGGAAACTTTTCAAGATGGGTGGTGACCATGGCGGCCATCCAACTTTTGTTTTTTCAATAGGAAGAGGGTCATGTGACACATCAAACTTATTGGGAATTTCACAAGCAAAACAATGGTCTGCTTGGTTTTAGTGTAACTTTATTCTTTCATGAGTTATTTACAAGTTTCTGACCACTTATAAAATGTGTTCAGTGTGCTGCCCATTGTGTTGGATTGTCAATGCAACCCTCTTCTCCCATTCTTCACACACTGATAGCAACACCACAGGAGAAATGCTAGCTCAGGCTTCCAGTATCTGTAGTTTCAGGTGCTGCACATCTCGTATCTTCACAGCATAGACAATTGCCTTCAGATGACCCCAGATAAAAGTCTAAGGGGGTCAGATCGGGAGACCTTGGGGGCCATTCAACTGGATTAGTCGTCATGGGCCAGTTGAATGGCCCCCAAGGTCTCCCGATCTGACCCCCTTTGAAGCACGTTTCCACAATAAATGATGCCCCAATCCAAGGTTTTACTGTATGTTTTACCTTTCATTTCTATTTTAAAGTGAATGGATGTTACAGTTGTAATTAGAGTTGAGCGAACACCTGGACGTTCGGGTTCGGCCGAACTTTCCGGAAACGTTCGGGTTCGGTACCGGACCTTATCCGAACTTTACCCCGGACCCCGAACCCCATTGAATTCAATTGGGACCCGAACTTTTCGGCACAAAAATTACTGTAAAAAAGTCCAGGAAAGTGCTAGAGGGCTGCAAAAGGAAGAAAAATGGGAGATGTTATTAGATCTGCAATCTGACCCTCAAAGCGGTAGTAATCTCTACCTAGTCCAGTATCAGATCGTTCTGTAATCAGATCGTTCTGTAATGCAGGATGAGAGATCGTTCTGTAATCAGATCGTTCTGTAATGCAGGATGAGAGCTTGCTAGAGAGTAGGACGTAATGTCTTGCTAGACTAATGTCTTGCTAGACTATGACCTGATCCATCTCTAATGATGGCGAAACTCCCAGTCTAACGTCTAGATTATTGTAGAGGGTAAAAAGAAGGAAAACGTCGGGAGATCGTGAAAGGACCTGAAAAAATGTCATTAAAAACACGGCTTTTCAAGCCCAGGGTTAACTTAAGTTACCCCAAGCCCCAGGCCCCATTTCAAGCCTATTCCAGGCCATGGCTTGGGCTTGCAAAGGCCTTTCAAGCCGGCTTGGGCTTGCAGGTCCACAAGCGAGTTGAGATTAATGTTGACATTGTAGGTAAGTGAAATTTTATCTTTACTTTCCATTTTGTATGTCATTTTGGAACCTAACCCCGTAGTAAATAACACCTTTGCACGAAGTTTCCCCCAGTCTAGCC
>BLSH010137470.1:159889-188874 GCA_018402905.1 Glandirana rugosa
ATCCCAGCCTTTCCAGCCGTGATCACGGCTTTGTTTACAAAAGCCGGGCCGGGCGTGACGTCATAACATCGCGCCCGGTCCTCCGAGGGTCATAGAGATGACTGGTGACCAGATGGTCACCAGTCATCTCCCTGACGACACTCCAGCGGCGACGGATCTCTTCTCCCTGCCGCCGATCGTACGGGCGGCACGGGAGAAGCACCGAATGGCGGCGGGAGGGGGGGACGTCCCCTCCCGCTGCCTACAAGAACGATCAAGCGGCTGAACTGCCGCTATGATCGTTCTTGGGGTGTGCAGAATCGCCAGCTGAAAAAAATGATATCTGAATGGTGCCTCTAGCTGCTGGCACCATTCAGATATCCCCCCTCAAAGTCTAGGACGTCCATGGACGTCCTACCGGCGGGAAGGGGTTAATATTTAAGATACATAGTTTTTTAAATCTAAATTAAACATACAAGTGCACTGAGTGGAGGCTTGTTGTGTTGTTTAATAAATGTTTAATGTAAGCAATTTTCTGTATCACTTCTTATTACTTAACTGTTAGATTGTATGAGATGAAGGGGGAGATTTCTAAATATCGACATCGGCCAGAGTTTAAACCCATATCGGTCTACCTCTAGTTATGATAGTGATTTGTGGTAAGAATTTGAATTGTGCTTTTGCCTAGTTCACATTGGTATGACTTGGCATGCGATTTGACATGTCAAATCGCATGCCAACGCGGCTGGTATTTCCGTTAATGGCACCGTCTGAATTGGTGTGACATTGCGGCGCCGCTTCGATTCCCAAAAGTAGTTTCTGTATTACTATTGGTGACTTCAGGGTGCGATTTGTATAGACATCTGTGCAGCAACCCGCGCAGATGTCTTTGAAATCGCCCCCAAAGTCGGACTGACATGCAGGTATGAACTCGCATAATTTCAATCCCGCTGTCAGTGTGAACCTAGGCTTAGTGAAATCAGGTGGCCGTATGTAGAGAATGCACATCTGTTGTGAAATCTTCTACCATTCTGAAAAATGGCATTAATTGATTAGTAATACACAGGTTTTCAGTCTGACTTGTACAAATTGAGAATAGATTTTATTTTCTGTCAAATTCTGTGCACCTTTATTGTAGTTATTCAGTGTTCTTAAATCCTACTTCTTATTTCTGCCCCTGTAAACCTATGTTTAAGTAATCCTTAATGTATTTAAACTACTATAATGCATGTGTCTGTGTACCTCAAAACCCTATGTGTGCCTATTCTGATCTCCACAGGACTCCACAATGTTACTCCACGCTTGTTCATAAAAATGCAGGCTGTGGTGTTAAACCTGCATCGTTCTACAGAGTTTTCTTTACTTACCGCTGTGGTGAGAATGGCATGATTGTAGTAGAGGCTGGTGACCAAACTGCTTTATGCCCATCCATTTTTTTCTTACATTTTATCTTATAACTGTGCTAAGCACATTTGTAAAGCACCCAACTGTGTTATAAATGTGCAGTGTGTGTTTGTTTTTTCTTCTTTTTTTCTCAGTAAGGCCTTGTTTACACCTCTGACAGCTGGAATGAAATTGTGGGAGTTCAGCTAATTCATTCCCACATGTCAGTCCCGATTTCAGAGATATCTGTGCGTGTTCCTGCACAGATGTCTATGGAAATTGCACCCCAAAGTTGCCAAAAGAAGTACAGAAACTTCTTTTGGGAATTGGTTCAGCGCCGCAAATGCGGCATCGCACCGAATCAGCCAGTGCCATTGCCGGCAATAGCCGCCAATTTGGCATGTGATTTTTGGCATGCAAATCGCTGCGATGTGAACCAGGGCTTAAGGACCAATTGACTACCTGTGTGTATTGATGTTTCTACATTTGGTGGGTCAATATACGTTGAGTTGAGTGTTACCATTTTTTTAGTGGGCCCCCAACCAACTGCCTTGTTTATTAATAGTGGTAAGGGGCAAGTACATTTTACTTTGGCAGTGTGTGTGTGCATGTTGTGCTGCCATTGGAAGTTAAAGTGGTTCTAAAGGCAAGGCATTTTTTTTAACCTAATGCATTCCCTACATTAAGGTACTAATGTCCCATTGGTTATATGGCTACCTGGAGGCATACTGTACACAGATGGTGTGCAGAACGTCCCCCAAAAATGTAATTTCCTGCTCATGTGATTGGCTCACTGATTTCCTGCACTAAGATACAAGTAAGATTTTGAGCATCCCCTGCAACAAGAATGTTTGTTTTTATCGAAAGGGATGCAGACCATGCCATTCTCCTCATTAAAACCCTGCAAGCGCATAAGCTGATTGATAATTATAAAACCACTCACAGATTCACTTGGCAAATGGACGCAGACAAACCGCTATTTTTTCAGAATAACAAAGGTAGGAATCTGCAACAATTTTGTTAACCACTTACCGACCAGTCGGTGTCGTTTGATTGCGGCAGGTTGGCTCTACTGCACAAATAGCCGTAGCTGTACGGTGGTAATTTAAGAGACTGTAGCAGGCACGGGCGTCTGCTGAATGCCTCCGAAGCCGATGCACGTGGCCAGCTGGCGCGATGTCCGCCGGCGATCGCTCCTCACAGAACCAGAACGGGGATCTGTTGATGTAAACAAACAGATCCCCATTCTGACAAGGAAGTGGTGAGAGATCTGCTGTTCCCAGTGATCGGGAACAGCTTTCTCTCTCTACCTCCAGTCACTACACTCCCCCCACAGTTAGAAACACCTCCCTAAGGAACCCTTAACCCCTTGATCACCCCCTAGTGGTGTTAACTCCTTTCCTGCCAGTGACATTTATACAGTAATCAGTGGCTATTTAAAGCTCTGATCACTGTATAAATGTCAGTGGTCCCAAAAGTGTCCAATCTATCCGCGGCAATGTTTTAGTCCCAATAAAGATCGCCGCCATTACTAGTAAAAAAAAAAAATTAATAATAAAAATGCCTTAAATCTATTCCCATAGTTTGTAGACGCTATAACTTTTGCACAACCCAATCAATATACGCCTATTGCAAACTATTTTTTTAACAAAAATATATAGAAGAATACATATCGACCTAAACTGAGGAATGCAGACCACAAATGTGCACCGCTCAGAACCCAGAGCACAAAGAAATTCAGTTCATTGTAAAAGTATGCACACCTGTGTCAGGTGCTCAGGTTCAGGATGTTCCTCCTCATCCGATAGTCCAAATAATATACAGCAAAAAGAACCGGCACACTGAAGTACGATATCCAATGAATTTATTCCATGCCCATAAAAATACAGCACACGCAGACGCGTTTCGGCTTGTAGCCTTGTTCACAGCATGAACTGAGGAATACATTTCTTTTTTTAACTTTTCTTTTTGTATATTTATATATACATTATAGTTTATTTTAAAATTGTCATTCTTTGTTTATAGCACAAAAAATAAAAAATGCAGAGGTGATCAAATACCACCAAAAGAACGCTCTATTTGTGGGAAAAAAGGGCATTAATTTTGCTTGGGTACAACGTCGCACGTCAGTTAAAGTGACGTATTGCAAAAAGTGCTCTGGTCTGGAAGGGGGTAAATCTTTCCGGGGCTGAAGTAATTAAAATCCCTGCAATTTAGGGAGATAAGTCAGCAGCGCTATCCTTAGCTGGTTCTGTACTATGAAATTAAATCAATATAAAGTGCCCTGTGCATAAACCTATCTAATACTTATTGTGTAAACATTTCTGCTAAATATACCCCAAATCATTATGATTGTATAAATACAATTCAAAAAATTGAAACTATTTAAAAACACAGATCTTGCCGTTTTGACCGCTTTCAAGTGCAGAGGAGGGGTTTGGGGATCCCTCCATAAAGAGTACCTATCACTGCCTATTGCTGTCACAAGTGAGGTTTACATTCCTTGTGACAGCAATAAAAGTGATAAAATAAAAATAAAGGGACCGTGTAAAAATAAAAAGTAAAATAAGAAAAAAAAATTTAAAGCGCCCTATCACTTCGTGCTCACGTGCAGAAGCAAACGCATACGTAAGTCGCACCCACAAATGTAAACCGTGTTCAAACCTCAGATGTGTGATATCGCCACAGAGAGAGCAATAATTCTAGCACTAGACCTCCTCTGTAACTCTAAACTGGTAACCTGTAAAATGTTTAAAGCCTATGGAGATTTTTTTTAAACTTATATTTTATTTTTATTAAGACAAAAAAAGCATATACACGGAATATAAGTTGCATTTGAAGATATACATACAAGAGGTGGCATACAATTTGATATATAGTAATTTCATTGAAACCTCGTGTAAGTCTATAATTGACATCAAAGAGGTGTTACAAAGAGGTTGAGCACAAGAGGATAGGACTGAGAGGGCAGAGCGCCCTCCGACCGTACAGAGCAGCAGGTGAAAGTGGTAGAGATTACTATTGAGAGGTGAATAACAGATAAAATCAAACCATATGACAGTGTATAGACGCTCTGGGGAGGTCTCTGCTTACAGTTGCAAGTTACAGCCTATGGATATTTTTAACCACTTTAGCCCCGGAAGGATTTCACACTTTAGGACCAGAGCACTTTTTGCGATTCGGCACTGTGTCGTTTTAACTGACAATTGCGCGGTCGTGCGACGTTGTACCCAAACAAAATTTGCGCCCTTTTTTGTGAGTTGTTTGTGAGCCAGAAAATGCAGATAAACACTTTTGAAATCCGATATGCCTAGTTTTACAATGCAGCAAACAGTTGTGAACTGCCTCTCTGGACGCAATGCATTTTCTTGACACTGATATAAAAATGCAGCACTTAGGTTAGTTTCACACCTAGGCGACTTGTTGCCCCAAGTTGCTTGACATCTGAAATCCCATTGAAATGAATGGGAGCCGTCATAATATACACTACTGAAGTTGCTCCGACTTCAAAGCGACTTCAGAAAAGGCTCCATTACTACTTCCAGGCAACTACTATCAGACTTGTGCCCATAGAATTCAATGGAAGTTGCCTCCAAGTCGGATCCCCCATCTATATTGAAGCGACTTTACAGCAAAAACAAAAACATTTTTGAAGGCAATCTCCCTCCCTCTCTTCTGGGATTGGCCACAAGCAAATTCGCCTGGCATGGAGGTCGCCTTGAATTAGTGTTCAAATCGCCTAGCAAAGTCGCCCCTTGAAGACGTCAGTGGTGACGAAACATGTAGGGCGGAGCTACGCATTGACATCATCGCGCCCCACATAATCCCGGAAGCACGGGTTTACTGTTTCTGCTGCCGGCATATGTTGTATAACTCCTGTTATCTATTGATCTGATGTAAGCCACTTGGCACCTTTACTTTTTATCTAATATCGGAATTACACTATTGTGGATCCCTCTCTCTTTATGTGGCATGAACTCCATGTAAGTGACTGGTGTAAGGAGATCGATCTGACGGTTAAAGGGACAAGACCTGACTAGGGATTATGCCTGCAGAGGCTATCTGCCCATTTTGTGACCAAACCTAGAGATCGGTGGTCATTGAATTCTGGTACGCACCCTCCCATACAGTGTGGTGTGGGTTTTCTCACGGCTCCTCCTCCCTTTTTTTTCTTCTTCAAAATCTGGTGGAAGGATCCCTATAGTGCTCCTTAAGGATACATGGACATTTCCATCAGCTCACTGGAACTTACTCATAACTCCTTTTTATCACTTATTGAGCACATATCAATTTTTATTTGCACTTTTTCGCACTTTATGTCACAGATGACCTGCTTAATTTATTTGTATTGTTTATGAATTTATGGCTACCTGTATATAATTGTATATGTTATATTCATGGTGTTTATTCAATTTATATCCACTCCAAACACTTGTTATAGAAAAAAAAAAATTCTCAATGAATTTTTAGATTAGCGCAATCTTTATATATACTTGCCTGAAGTCGGATCGCCTATGTGTGAACCAAGCCTTAGGGTTACATTTTTTGCTTTTATGGATAAATCTGCAAAAAGTGCAAAACCTTAAAACTTTTCTAGATGGAGTTGGTAATTCTTGGGTTGTTGTGCTTTTTGGTACATCAGTAAGGCTCGAGTGCTTTTTGCTGTGCTTTCTGCGTTTTTTTTTTTTTTTTTTTACGATTTACGCCATGATTTGTGTTTTTTTTTTTTTTTTTTTTTTTTTTTTTTTATTTTTTTTTTAATGCTTTTTTTTTTTTTTCTGGGAAGATATGTTGTTGGGCAGATTTATAAATGCAAATCTCGGCAAAAATGCAGTAAAATGCACTACATGTCTCATTGCCTTTGCCTTATATGGTTATGTGCAACTTTATTTTTTTTTTTCTCTTGAAACTTAAAAAAAAAATTTTATTTAAAAAAAAAAAATGCACTACATGCTTTTCTGCAGCTTCTCTATTGAAATCTATTGAATCAAAAAGAGCTCCGTTTTGCGTTTAAAAAAAAGCCCCTGACCTTTTCCAAAAACGCAGAGGCACAAAAATGCATTAATGTGAACACGTTTCATAGGAACCCGTGTTAAAAAAAAATGTCCTGCATTTCTGCAAAAAAGCATGAAAAAAACGCATTGGTGTGAATGGAGCCTTAGGACTGTTTTGTACATAGCAACAGTATCCTGTTAGTTTTAGTGTGCAGTTGAATAAATACAATATCACTCGAAGGCAACAGTTGTAGAAAAAGCCTATTTTTGTTTTACAATATAGACATTTACACACATGTAAGATAACCTTTGATTAAAAAAAAAAAAACTAGCAAGTAGCATCAATTATAAATCTGCATGGGTGTTTGCTCAAAATGCATATGGAGTGCATTTAAAGTATAACTAAAGGCAAAACTTTTCTTTTTAGTTTTGGATAGAGTGGAGAGGGATTAGAACACTAATTTGTATTGCTGTCTGTGCCTCCATTAGGGAGATTCCCCATTTCTATTTGTCCTGTTTACCATTATCATTGAAAGTAAAAGAAAATCCCAAAATTTGGGTTGTCCCTATAAAAGTAATAGAGGGAAAATCTACATGGACAAATGGGTACTATTGGAGAGATTATTGTATGCTGCCCTCCCCTCGATTTACGTATGTGGTGGGAAAATCCCCCAATGAGGGTTTTATGGCAGCAAGATTGGTAAGAACTATAATTGAGTATAGGCAATACGATATTATTACGATACAGCCCGATGGGGAATCGACGCAGCTATGGCTGTATCATATGCTATCCTATGTTTTGCAACATGGTAGCGTTGTATGTTGTTGTACAGGTCCCTTGTTCGCTCAACCAGAGCTCATGTTTTAATATGCAAGTACCTATGGAAACGCTAAATACATTTTGAAACCATAAGTTGGTATTCTATATTCTTGCCTATACTCAATTATAATTCTTACCAATCTTGCTGCCATAAAACCCTCATTGGGGGATTTTCCCACCACATGGAGGGAAAATCTTCCAATGGGGACACTAGTTCTGGTGACCTGGAGGTCCCCAAGAAAATCCCTTAGTTTGCACGGATTTTCTCTAACTTCCTGTTTGACTATATAGGACAGGAAGTGAAGGGAAATCTCCCTTACTCAAAAAAAAAAAAACATTTTTCTTATAGTTCTACTTTAACTTAAAGTGGATGTAAACCCTCACAGATACCTAGTGAAGTGAACAGCCTCTTATGATACACAGGGATGAAACAAACCTCTTACATGTATATCTGCTGTCCTTCAGCTTTCTATATTCTTTAGAAAGTGAACATCATGTTCGAATTTGTACATCCTCTTTCAGCAGTGGGAGGGGAGTCTTGGCATACACTGTGTGAGAGCTGATTGAAGGACAGGCGCACACACCCCCTTCTCCACATAGGGAGAGGAAGAAAGAAACATGCAGAGCTGTGCTGTGAATAGATCAGCTATCTGCTATCTATTTATAGTAACCTCCCCGACACAAATTTTCATATGCTTTTATCTGCTGTGTCAGAGAACTTGTCAGACCTTATTAGGCTTTGGAGAGATAAGCAAACACTGCAGATATATTTGCTCCGCTCAAATTTCATGAATCGGGTTTAAATCCACTTTAATTTATGGTGTGCAAAAATGTACAGCTTTCATATATACAGTACAGCCTTGGTCATAAATTTGCATACCAGTGGCAAAATCTGTATGTTTTGAACCATTTGATTTATTTGTAAACAGTTAAATAAAATCTGGAGATTGGTTATGGAATTACTAGGGATAAAGGAATCTTTTACACCTGTTTGGGGTAACTACATGTATAAGGAAAGGGCAAAGTTTGTGGGGTGTTTAAAGTAAAGAAAAATAGCATTTACATCGACTCCCTAAAATTATTTCAGCCACTATGGAAATAGTTCTCTATATTTAAATAAAGTTTATCAGTTTTTAAGTTTGCGACATGCAATATGTTCCCAGGAGCAGATAACACTTATGAGATAATATAACATCCCAGCAATGGAAGATGTGGTGTTGTACAAAGGGTATTATTTCTTCTGTAAATGCCAAATGAATCCTTAAATAGATAATGTAATATCCCCTTGAAGTGCAGAGATAAATGGTCTCAAGACACAGGCAATGTTGGAGGTTAGAGAATGGTCAGAGATATTAAGGGCAATTCCCTCCGTCTCAATAGCCCCTTGGAGAGTAATTCCTTTATTGTCCATAGGATTTGTAGAGCAGGCCTTCAGGATAGCCCTAATTATACTAGATGTGGACAGGCCCCAGGAGATTTCATTCATCTTCTTTAGGCTTCATGCACACAGGACTTAAAAAAAAAAACATCCAAAAACATCAGTAGCTTATCAGGGATGTTTTCAGCTTTTATCAGCGTTATTTTACTGCCGTTTTTTGCGTTTTTTTGGGCGTTTTTTAAAGGGACAGCTCACAACTGTGGAGGAAAATATATCTGCAGTCAATTAAAATTTGAAATTGGAACAGTTGAATTGTCAACATAGGGAAGCTAAAAAAAAAATCTGAAGAATTGAGTGAAATGGCTAAACATAGTTGGTCTGGTAGCAAATTGGTAGGAATATGAAAAATGTTCGAGTAAATTTTTTTTTTCTTTTTTTGGACCCAGAGGGTAAGGATGGCTTAAAATGTGTTTTTAAATTTGCATGGTTGGGTTTATTTTTTTTCATTTTTTTTTATTGTATTGTAATGTCCTTCTATGGTGTGTATGTATATATATTTAGAGCTGCGCGATTAATCGTATTAAAATCGCGATCTCGATCTACCCCCCCTGCGATCTCCATTGGGCATTACCGCGATTTTCAATGCAGTTAATGGGGTCCGACTTGTGGGGCGACTCAGCGCGACTTGACAGTAATAAAAGTCAATGCAAGTGCCTGAAGTCTTTTCAAGTCGGAGGGACTTGAGTCTCAGGGAAGACTTCCAAGTCTGGGCAGAGAGCCAAGTTCTGAGTCACCATTAATACAAAGTATTTTACTTCAAAGGAATGAACTCTGAATGAACTCCCCTTGTATAGTTGTTTGGTTTAACCATTTAAAGACTAAATCTTTCCTGACACTTGCTGTTTACAAATAAAAATACATTATTTTGTGCTAGAAAATGACTTGGAACCCCCAAACATTATATATTTTTTTTAGCAGAGACCCTAGAGAATAAGATGGTGGTTGTTGCAATATTTTATGTGACAGGCTGTTTGCGCAGCGGACTTTTAAACGCAATTTTTTTGGAAAAATTACCCTTTCAAAAAACTAAACAGTGCTGTTAGCCCAATTTTTTTGTATATTTAATATATTACGCCGCGAGAATCATGATCTTTATTCTAAGCAAAAAAATCATGATTCTCATTTTGGCCAGAATCGTGCAGCTCTAAAATATATATTTGTAAAAACAAAAAAAAACTTTAAGCTTTTTGGATAGCATAGGGAAGGATTAACACCCCTGTAAGATTTGTTTTGCTGTCTGTGCCCCTGTTCAGAAGATTTCACCTCACTTCCTGTCCCAATGATAATTGGATTTTGAATATTTTAGGTTGTTGTGGAAACAAGGATTGTCATAAAGCATCAGTGGTGACACCTTTTTCCCATAATAACTCTTAAAGGAGTGAATTTCCCTTCCTAGGGGTAGATTTCCTCTCACTTCCTGTTGTCTCCCTCCGTTTTGTAAGTATGAGTCATTTGTAAGTCATATTTGTTTGTAACTAGGGGACCGCCTGTATTGCTTCTAGGCTTCCAGTCTTTTGTTATAGCTGTAAATGTGACTTTTTATCTTTTCATGTAGCATAACTGCCTTATTTGTCTTGCTAAAAAGCCTCCACGTACGGTACATTTTCCCCAAAGTGATTCAGCGATGCTGAGGTCAACAATTGCAATGGCTACTAGAAGGCACTCATTTGTTTTCTGTTGTAGCTGCTGAAGGATCACCCTGACTTTGGACTTGGGTTTGGTTCTTTGTCAAGTTGGAAAGTACAAGTGCACCCCATGTACCATGTATGGGCTGATGAGTGTAAATGCCCCCCAATATGTTCTGATAATATGCTGCATTTATCTTACCATCAGTTTTTAATCAACTCCCTGTGCCTTTGTAACTCACACCCTCCACCACCTTGCAAAACAGTAGGGATCAACCTTCATGTTTCAGGGTGCATAAGTTGTGCTTCTCTTCGTGGGCCTTGCTTGATTCCCTCCAAACCCAGCATTTATGGTTGTAACCATAAAGTACAATTTTGGTACTCACTCCAATTTACTTTGTTCCAATACTTTTGAGGTTTCTCCAGGTGCAGCTTGGTGAATTGTAGGTGGGCTGTGTTATGGCATTGGCACAGCAAAAATGGCTTAACATTTAACATTCTCCAAAGGAGTATGTAAACTTATCAACACAAATGTATTTTAAGGAAATAAAATGTAATTATGCATATGCATGGAAATGTTGAGGCAAAACATCAAAAATGACTCTACACAGAAACTTTAGTCATATTTAACCACCTGACCTCTGGAAGGTTTTATCCCCTTTGTGACCAGGGAATATTTTTGCTATTTGGCACTGTACTACTTATTAGCATATTCTCACGCAAATAACTTTTTTTGGTGGTATTTAATCACCACTGGGGTTTTTATTTTTTGCTCTTTAAGTGAAAAAAGACCAAAAATTGTGAAAAATAAACTAAACTATTTTTTACTTTGTTATAAAATATATCCAATATTTTATTTTATTATTTAATTTTATTTTTTTAAATTTTTAATACTAGTAATGGCAGCGATCTGTGATTTATTGCGGCGGACATGTCAGACATTTGTGCCATTTTTTTGGGACCATTGACCTTTACACAGTGATCAGAGCTAAAAATAGCCACTGATTACTGTATAAATGTCACTGGCAGGGAAGGGGTTTACCTGCAAAGGGCAATCTAGGGGTTACTGGTGTTCCCTCAGTGTGTTCTAACTGTGTGGGGGCTGGGCTGGCAGGGGCATGACAGATCTAACTGATCCCGATCACAGAGATCGGTAGATCTGATGGGGTTTACTTCCTCTACATTCCCCTGCAAAGTAGATGCATAATGGGTTTCTATGCATCGCATAGTAGCCCATTATGTATCACTTGCCTGCAAATGAAGCCTGCAATGTCCCCTGTGCAGGCAGCGTCCATCTTCAGCCCCTCTTCCTTCTGGGGCCACGCCCCCGGCTCTGTGACTGGGCAGAGTCGCGTGACGTCACTCCCGCGCATGCGCACGGGAGCCGCCAGTCACGGCACGATCTCAGTGAAGAAACAGCACTGCGGTAGAAACTGCGGTAGATCTGATGGGGTTTACTTCCTCTACATTCCCCTGCAAAGTAGAAAACATAATGGGCTTCTATGCATGGCATAGTAGCCCATTATGTGTTACTTACCTGCAAACGAAGCCTGCAATGTCCCCTGTGCAGGCAGCGCCCATCTTCAGCCCCTCTTCCTTCTGGGGCTGCGACTCTGGCTCTGTGACTGGCCGGAGTCGCGTGACGTCACTCCCACACATGCACGCGTGAGCCGCCAGTCACGGCACGATCTCAGTGAAGAAACGGCACGGAGGCCGTTTCTTTACCGTGCATGTGCCGAAATGACGTGGACACATCTAGTACACTGTATATTTCCTAAACCGTGCAGATTTGGGAGATATGCAGGGCACCTACAGGTAAGCCGCCTTATAGGCTTTACCTGTAGGTTAAAGTGGTTGTCGTGAGTTGACAAACACTTTAAAGTGATGCAGCTCCGTATTGCAAAAATGGCCTGGTCATTAAGGGAGTAAAACCTTTCGGGCCTGAAGTGGTTAATACACTATTGATTATAACGGTGATGATCACTTTTATAAGCAATAGTTTTAGCAGTCATGAATGGCTTTCATACATGACAGCTTGTGATTGGCTACAGCAAATTGCATGGTACAATATGCTATGATTGGCCCAGGTACCATGTCATAGCTGTAGGCTAATCACAGCATCACAAGCAGGTAAACAAAACAGTCATGAATGGAAGCCATTCATGACTGTTTTGTTGACATTCTAATCATGTGATCGTTCTGACCAATCATAGAGATTACATGATACCCCAGCCTCCATTATGGGACTGTGCCCATGGGGCACGCTAGTGCACATGTGCTCAGTGTACCAGTACATCGTGGAGCCTGCAGCTGCCGCCCCCGTCATGGTAAATGTACTGTGGTATTTATATTGTTTATAGCCACACGGCTAAGTCACTTTTATTTAGTTACCATGGAATGTGTAAAAGCAACAATATGGTCATTTCATGGTGTTTTCATAATCCAGTCAACATCATCTCAGGAGAGATGGTAATTGGTTGAGTTAAATGGATGAAGGTGTAAATTGCCAAATCACCAGTTTAGAGATGTTAAAACAGCATTATACATGTGATATTTTATGTTAATTTGTACCAGTGATCATACCAAATCTTTAAAACTGCTTACATTTTGAAGAAGGTTTCTCTGGATACCTGCATCATGATGGATGTAATCCTCTGTTTAGCATCACTGGATCCAATAATCAATTTGATATCCAAATAGTGACCAGCTCCTTGGTTTTCAGTTCTGCCAGTATGCCCACTCGCCTCCTGTATTTTGACCACTTGTTGCCGGTACATTGTCCATTGTTACATTGTTTAAGTTCAATATTCCTAGCACCAGACCTCCTCTGTAAATCTAATGTGGTAACCTGAAAAGCAGGGTTAGGCAACCTCGGCACTCCAGCTGTGCTGAAACTACAAGTCCCATGAGACCTTGCAAGACTTTGACAATCACAGGCTAGAGCTGCACGATTCTGGCCAAAATGAGAATCACAATTTTTTTGCTTAGAATAAAGATCATGATTCTCGCGGCTTAATATATTGAATATACAAAACAATTGGGCTAACAGCACTGTTTAGGTTTTTGAAAGGGGTCATTTTTCCAAAAAAATTGCGTTTAAAAGTCTGCTGCACAAACAGCGTGTGACATAAAATATTGCAACAACCGCCATCTTATTCTCTAGGGTCTCTGCTAAAAAAATATATAATGTTTTGGGGTTCTAAGTCATTTTCTAGGACAAAATAATGGATTTTTATTTGTAAACAGCAAGTGTCAGGAAAGATTTAGTCTTTAAATGGTTAAACCAAACAACTATAGAAGGGGGAGTTCACTCAGAGTTCAATGCCTTTGAAGTAAAATTACTTTGTAACTCTTATCAATGATGACTCAGAAGTTGGCTGCCTGCCAAGACTTGGCTCCCTCCCCTGAGACTCAAGTCGCTCCGACTTGAAAAGACTAAAGGCACTTTTTATTACTGTCAAGTCGCGCTGATTCGCCCCCCAAGTCGGACCCCATTAACTGCACTGAAAATCGCGGTAATGCCCAATGGAGATCGCAGGGGGGGGGGGGGGTAGATCGAGATCACGATTTTAATACAATTAATCGTGCAGCTCTATCACAGGCATGACTCCTAGAGGCAGAGACATGATGGGATTTGTAGTTTCACTACAAATTGGTGCCGAGGTTGCCGACCCTTGCTGTAAAGGCTTTTAAAGCATCGCCTATGAATAAAAATGTACGTAGTTTGTTGCTTTTCCATGGATGTGTGCAATAATAAAGTGTGACATGTTTTGTATCTAATTACTCGGGGTAACATCATCTTTTATATTTTACCAAATGGGTATTCTATTGTGTTTTTGTGCATTAAAATTCATTAAAGTGTATTTTCTCCAAAAAAAAATTGCGTTTGAAAATACACTGAGCAAATAATTTGTTAAAAAATTGCAACACCCACCAATTTATTCTCCAGGGCCTCTGCTTTTAAAGAAAGACGGCTACAGCGCCGCCGCAGGCTGCGTGGGCATGCCCGCGTGTCAGCCCGAGACCCGCCAATCACCTGTAGCAGCTGCAGAACGGGGAACCGCCGAAGTAAACAGGGGGGTTCTCCATTCTGTGAATATGACATACTAGATCTACTGATCCCCTGTCACTAGGATCAGTTAGATCTGTTATGTCCCGACCAGCCCCGTCCCCCCACAGTTAGAACACACCCAGGGAACACAGTTAACCCCTTCACTGCCCCCTAAGTGTTAACCCCTTCACTGCTAATGACATTTATACAGTAATCTGTGGACATTTAAATTTCTGATCGCTGTATAAATATCATTGGTCCCAAATATGTGTCAAAATTGTCTGACATGTCCGCTGCAATATCGCAGTCCCGTTAAAAATCGCAGATCGCTGCCATTACTAGTAAAAAAAAAAGTAAAAACGCCATAAATCCATTCCCATAGTTTGTAGTTTACTTTTGCGCAAACCAATCAAAATGCGCCGATTGCGATTTTTTTAATTTTTTTTTATACCAAATATATGTAGAAGAATATATATTGGCCAAAACTAATGAATAATTTTCTTTTTTATTTATTTATTTTTTTTTGGATATTTATTATAGCAAAAAAGTAAAAAATTTTCTTTTTTTCAAAATCGTCCCTCTTTGTTTATAACGCAAAAAATAAAAAACACAGAGGTGATCAAATACCACCAAAAGAAAGCTCTATTTGTGGGGAAAAAAAATGATAAAAATTTTGTTTGGGTACAACGCCGCACGACCGCGCAATTGTCATTCAAAATGCGACAGCTTTGAAAGCCTAAAATTGGTCTGGGCAGGAGGGGGGTTTAAGTGCCCAGTAAGGAAGTGGATAAAAAAATATATAATGTTTGGGGTTCTAAGTAATTTTCTTTCAAAAGATATCGATTTTTACATGTATTCACAGTGGCTAAGTGGTTTAATTCTAATTCATCCCAAAGGTGTTCTATCGGGTTGAGGTCAGGAGGTGCAGGCCAGTCAAGTTCCTCGACCCCAAACTCGCTCATCCATGTCTTTATGGACCTTGCTTTGTGCACTGGTGCGCAGTCATGTTGAAACAAGAAGGGGCCATCCCCAAACACTTGCCACGAAGTGGGGAGCACGAAATTGTCCAAAATGTCTTGGTATGCTGATGCCTTTATAAATTCCCTTTACTGGAACTAAGAGGCCAAGCCCAACCCCTGAAAAAATAACCCGCACCATAATCCCCCTCCACCAAATGATTTGGACCAGTGCACAATGCAAGGTCCATAAAGACATGGATGAGCAAGTTTGGGGTGTAGGAACTTGACTGGTCTGCACAGAGTCCTGACCTCAACCCAATAGAACACCTTTGGGGTGAATTAGACTGGGAGCCAGGCCTTCTCGTCGACATTAGTGCCTGACCTCACAAATGCGCTTCTGGAAGAATGGTAAAACATTCCTATAGGAACACTCCGAAACCTTGTGGACAGCCTTCCCAGAAGAGTTGAAGCTGTTATAGCTGCAAAGGGTGGGCCAACTCAATATTGAACCCTACGGACTAAGACTGGGATGCCAATAAAGTTCTTGTGTGTGTAAAGGCAGGCATCCCAATCCCTTTGACAATATTGTGTGTGTGTGTGTATGTATATACAGTGCCTTGCGAAAGTATTTGGCCCCCTTGAACTTTGCGACCTTTTGCCACATTTCAGGCTTCAAACATAAAGATATAAAACTGTAATTTTTTGTGAAGAATCAACAACAAGTGGGACACACTCATGAAGTGGAACGAAATTTATTGGATATTTCAAACTTTTTTAACAAATAAAAAACTGAAAAATTGGGCGTGCAAAATGATTCAGCCCCTTTACTTTCAGTGCAGCAAACTCTCTCCAGAAGTTCAATGAGGATCTCTGAATGATCCAATGTTGACCTCAATGACTAATGATGATAAATAGAATCCACCTGTGTGTAATCAAGTCTCCGTATAAATGCACCTGCACTGTGATTGTCTCAGAGGTCCGTTTAAAGCGCAGAGAGCATCATGAAGAACAAGGAACACACCAGGCAGGTCCGAGATACTGTTGTGGGGAAGTTTAAAGCCGGATTTGGATACAAAAAGATTTCCCAAGCTTTAAACATCCCAAGGAGCACTGTGCAAGCGATAATATTGAAATGGAAGGAGTATCAGACCACTGCAAATCTATCAAGACCTGGCCATCCCTCTAAACCTTCAGCTCATACAAGGAGAAGACTGATCAGAGATGCAGCCAAGAGGCCCATGATCACTCTGGATGAACTGCAGAGATCTACAGCTGAGGTGGGAGACTCTGTCCATAGGACAACAATCAGTCGTATACTGCACAAATCTGGCCTTTATGGCAAGAAGAAAGCCATTTCTTAAAGATATCCATAAAAAGTGTCGTTTAAAGTTTGCCACAAGCCACCTGGAAGACACACCAAACATGTGGAAGAAGGTGCTCTGGTCAGATGAAACCAAAATCAAACTTTTTGGCAACAATGTAAAACGTTATGTTTGGTGTAAAAGCAACACAGCTCATGCCCTGAACACACCATCCCCACTGTCAAACATGGTGGTGGCAGCATCATGGTTTGGGCCTGCTTTTCTTCAGCAGGGACAGGGAAGATGGTTAAAATTGATGGGAAGATGGATGGAGCCAAATACAGGACCATTCTGGAAGGAAACCTGATGGAGTCTGCAAAAGACCTGAGACTGGGATGGAGATTTGTCTTCCAACAAGACAATGATCCAAAACATAAAGCAAAATCTACAATGGAATGGTTCACAAATAAACATATCCAGGTGTTAGAATGGCCAAGTCAAAGTCCAGACCTGAATCCAATCGAGAATCTGTGGAAAGAACTGAAAACTGCAGTTCACAAACGCTCTCCATCCAACCTCACTGAGCTCGAGCTGTTTTGCAAGGAGGAATGGGCAAAAATTTCAGTCTCTCGATGTGCAAAACTGATAGAGACATACCCCAAGCGACTTACAGCTGTAATCGCAGCAAAAGGTGGCGCTACAAAGTATTAACTTAAGGGGGCTGAATAATTTTGCACGCCCAATTTTTCAGTTTTTTATTTGTTAAAGTTTGAAATATCCAATAAATTTCGTTCCACTTCATGATTGTGTCCCACTTGTTGATTCTTCACAAAAAAATTACAATTTTATATCTTTATGTTTGAAGCCTGAAATGTGGCAAAAGGTCGCAAAGTTCAAGGGGGCCGAATACTTTCGCAAGGCACTGTATATAAGCGCTGCATAAATTGACGGCCATATACAGTTGTGCTCATAAGTTTACATACCCTGGCAGAATTTATGATTTCTTGGCCATTTTTCAGAGAATATGAATGATAACACAAACTCTTTTTAAATCCTAATGACAACAGAAACTACCCAAATGACCCTGATCAAAAGTTTACATACCCCAGTTCTTAATACTGTGTATTGCCCCCTTTAACATGACAGCTTGAAGTCTTTTGTGGTATTTGTGGATGAGGCTCTTTATCTTCTCAGATGGTAAAGCTGCCCATTCCTCTTGGCAAAAGCCCCCAGTTCCTGGAAATTCTTGGGTTGTCTTGCATGAACCGCATGTTTGAGATCTCCCCAGAGTGCTTCAATGATATTGAGGTCTGGCGACTGAGATGGCTACTCCAGAACCTTCACTTTATTTTGCTGTAGCCAATGACAGGTCGGCTTGGCCTTGTGTTTTGGATCATTGTCATGTTGGAATGTCCAAGTACGTCCCATGCACAGCTTTCTGGCTGATGAATGCAAAAGTTCCTCCAGTATTTTTTGATAACATATTGCATTCTTCTTGCCATCAATTTTGACCAAATTTCCTGCGCCTTTCTAGCTCACACATCCTAAAACATCAGCGATCCACCTCCATGTTTCACAGGCTTCGTTGACTCCTCTCCAAATGTAACGTTTATGGTTTTGGCAAAAAAGCTCAATTTTGGTCTGATTACTCCAAATGACTTTGTGCCAGAAGGTTTGAGGCTTGTCTCTGAGCTGTTTGCCATATTGTAAGCGGGATACTTTGTGGCATCTGCGTAGTAATGGCTTTCTTCTGGCGACTCGACTATGCAGCCCATCTTTCATCTTGTGCATCTTGAAACAGCCACACCGCATGTTTTCAGAGAGTCCTGTATTTCACATGAAATTATTGGTGAGTTTTTCTTTGCATCCTGAACAATTTTCCTGGCAGTTGTGGTTAAAAATATAGTTGGTCTACCTGACTGTGGTTTGGTTTCAACAGAACCCCTAATTTTCTAGTTCTTGATTAGAGTTTGAACACTGCTGATTGCCATTCTCAATTCCTTTGATATCTTTTTATATCTGTTTCCTGTTTTATACAGTTCAACTACCTTTTTCCCACAGATCCTTTGAAAATTCTTTTGCTTTCCCCGTGACTCAGAATCCAGAAACGTCAGTGCAGCACTGGATGAAAGATGCAAGGGTTTGTCAGGAGTCCAGAAACTCATTGACCTTTTATACACACACACACACTAATTACAAGCAAACAGATCACAGGTGAGGATGGTTACCTTTAATAGCCATTCAAACACCTTTGTGTCAAATTGTGTGCATGTTATCAGGCCGAAATCACCAGGGTATGTAAACTTTTGATCAGGGTCATTTGGGTAGTTTCCATTGTGATTATGATTTTAAAAAAGTAAACACTGTTGACTGATAATAAATGACTTCAGCCAAACACTAACCATGAGTGAAAGAAATGTTTTTGTGTTATCATTCATATTTTCTGAAAAATGGCCAAGAAATCATAAATTGTCCCAGGGTATGTAAACTTATGAGCACAACTGTAGAATTACCAATAATATGTGAGAAGTGTCAAAAAGGCCTGGTCTTCAAGTGGTTAATCCATGTCTGTGAAGTCCTCAGTTCTAAATCAGTAGGGCACATATCAGCATTATTACAACATTGCTTGGAGTACAAATGACATGCAATGAATAAAATAAAAACTGCTACTCCCGGTCTATTTCCACCAATCACAAGAGACTGCAGGCTATTGTTTTCCTGGTAGACTTGAAGTCAGATAAGGATCATAAAGGCACAAAGGAAATGTGTGCAGCCGCTCCCTTGTACATGGAAAATGACAAACTATGTACAGAAACAGGGATTTTCATATATTTAACACACACTGATCAGATTAGGCCAGTCTATTCTCCTGACGTTTCTCCTTTTAACAACTTGACGACCTTAAGATTTACCCCCACTTCATGACCAGGCCATTTTTTGCATTTTAACAATGGATTACTTTAACAGACAATTTTGCGGTCATGCAACACCGTGCCTAAACTAGTTATATCATTTTTTGGTGGTATTTGATAACCACTGGGTTTTTTATTCTTTTGCACTATAAATGAAAAAAAGACAACATTTTGAAAAAAAACCCAGTATTTTTTATGTTTTGCTATAAAACATATCTAATATAAATGTTAAAAACAAAAACAATTTTTCTTCATAAATTTTAAGCCAATATGTATTCTGCTACATATTTTTGGTAAAAAAACTCCAATATTATTATTATTATTATTATTATTATACAGTATTTATATAGCGCCGACAGTTTGCGCAGCGCTTTACAACAATAATAAGTGCATATTGATTGGTTTGGGCACAATATAGCATCTACAACCTATGACATATATATACTAGAATGTTATTTATTTGTATACTAGTAATGGCGGTGATCAGCAACTTATAACAGGACTATGATAGAAAGCAGGGCAATCTGACACTAACTGACACTTTGTGGGAACCTGTAACACTAATACAGTGATCAGTGCTAAAAATATGCACCAACCCTGTACTAATGACACTGGCAGGGAAGGGGTTAAACATCTAGGGTGTTAAACGTGTTCCTAAAAGTGCTTGGTGCTTTTTACTTTTTGCTATAATGTCCAAAAAAAATGAATAAAAAAACAAACCAATGTATTCATCAGTTTTGGCCTATATATATATCTATCTACTTATTTGTGGTAAAAAAAAATCGCAATCTGCGTTTATTGATTGGTTTGCGCAAAAGTTGCCACGTTTACAAACCATTAATTTTTTTTTTTATTACTAATAATGCTGGTAATCTGCGATTTATTGTGACGGACATGTTAGACATTTTTTACACTTTTTTGGGACCATTGGCATTTATACAGTGATCAGAGCTAAAAATAGCCAGCGATTTACTGTATAAATGTCACTGGCAGGGAAGGGGTTAACCAGCAGGGGGCAATCTAGGGGTTACCGGTGTTCCCTCAGTGTGTTTTAATTGTGTGGGGGCTGGGCTGGCAGGGGCATGAGAGGTCTAACTGATCCCGATCACAGGGATCGGTAGATCTGATGGAGGTTTACTTCCTCTACATTCCCCTTAAGTAGAAACATAATGGGCTACTATGCATGGCATGACTGGCTGGAGTCGCGTGACATCACTCCCACACATGCACGCGGGAGCCACCAGTCATGGCACGATCTCAGTGAAGAAACGGCATGGAGGCCATTTCTTCACTGCGCTTGTGCCGAAATGACATGGGCACATCTAGTACACTGCATATTTCCTAAACCGTGCAGGTTTGGGAGATATGCAGGGCACCTACAGGTAAGCCTTATTATAGGCTTACCTGTAGGTTAAAGTGGTTGTCACAAGTTGACAACCACTTTAAAGTGATGCAGCTCCTTCTTGCAAAAAATGGCCTGGTCATTTAAGGGGGTAAAACCTTCCGGGGCTAAAGCGGTTAATACACTATTATTGCTTACAACAGTGATGATCACTTTTATAAGCAATAGTTTTAGCAGTCATGAATGGCTTTCATACATGACAGCTTGTGATTAGCTACAGCTAATTGCATGGTACAATATGCGATATGCTATGATTGGCCCAGGTACCATGTCATAGCTGTAGGCTAATCAAAGCATCACAAGCAGGTAAACAAAACAGTCATGAATGGAAGCCATTCATGACTGTTTTGTTGACATTCTAATCATGTGATCGTTCTGACCAATCATAGAGATTACATGATACCCCAGCCGCCATTATGGGATTGTGCCCATGGGGCGCACTAGTGCACAGGTGCTCAGTGCATCTACAACCTATGGCATATATACTAGAATTTTTATTTATTTATTTTTATACTAGTAATGGCGGTGATCAGCAACTTATAGCGGGACTATGATAGAAAGGAGGGAAATCTGACACTGACACTTTGTGGACCCAGTAACACAAATACAGTGATCAGTGCTAAAAATATGCACCAACCCTGTACTAATGACACTGGCTGGGAAGGGGTTAAACATCTTAAATGTGTTCCTAAAAGTGCTTGGTGCTTTTACTAAGGGATGTGCTGGTTTTTATACCCTGCTTGGCAGGGAAACAAGGATCCTCACATACCCACTGACAGGACAGAGCGTTTTATTGCTTACACTTAGAATTCAATCCTGTCATCCTCTTTGTTGATCAGCAGGTGCTGGCAGTCATCCATGGGCTGGGACCCACTGATCATCTTGTGCTGTGACTAATAACAGCACAGCCGGTGCCTGTTTTGCCGCCCTACTCCTATGTGATTTGGTCAGCAAGTGGTAAAAAGTCAAGGTAGCGCCAATATATAAAAAAGGACCAAGGTACATCCCTGGGAACTACAGGCCAGTTAGCTTAACATCAATAATATACAAGCTCTTGGCGGGAATAATAAGGGATTATATACAAGATTATTGTAATGAAAATGGTATCCTTAGCGGTAATCAGCACGGTTTCATGAAGAAACGCTCATGCCAAACCAATCTATTAACCTTCTATGAGGAGGTGAGCTGCCATCTAGATAAAGGAAGGCCCGTAAACGTGGTATATCTAGATTTTGCAAAACCATTTGATACAGTTCCCCATAAATGCTTAATGTGCAAACTAAGGTCCGATGGCATGGATCATAGGGTGAGTACATGGATTGAAAACTTCTTACAGGGGCGAGTCCAGAGGGTGGTGATAAACGATCTGGAAGATGGGGTTAATAGCTTAATCTCAAAGTTTGCAGATGACCCCAAGCTAAGCAGGGCAATCATTTCTCCACAGGATGTGGGAACCTTGCAAGAAGATTTGAACAAATGAATGATGTGGGCAGATAAGTGGCAAATGAAGTCTAATGTAGAAAAATGTAAAATAATGCATTTCGGTGCCAAAAATATGAACATAAACTTCTCACTAGGGGTGAGCCACTGGGGGAATCTAGGATGGAAAAGGACCTAAGAGTCCTAGTAGAGGACCTGCTCACCAATGGCATGCAGTGCCAAGCTGCGGCAAGCAAAGCCAACAGAATATTGACATGCATCAAAAAGGGGATCAACTCCTGAGATAGATCAATAATTCTTCCTCTCTACAAGTCTCTGGTGAGGCCACACCTGGAGTATGCTGTCCAGTTCTAGGCACCAGTCCTCAGGAAGGATGTCCGGGAACTGGAAAGGTTTCAGAGAAGGGCAACAAAGCTAATTAAGGGACTGGAGGACCTTCATTATGAGGAAAGATTACAAGCACTGAACTTATTCTCTCACACACGGCCATTCATTAAAACTAGAAGAAAGGCGGTTTAACCTTAAACTGCGTAAAAGGTTCTTTACGCTAGGAGCAGTTAGGATGTGGAATTCTCTTCCACACATTGGTTTCAGCTGGGAGCATAAATGATTTAAAAAAACTATTAGATGGGCACCTAAGGAACCACAACACTGAAGGATATACAATGTAATACTGACATAAAAGCACACATCAAGGTTGGACTTGTGTCTTTTTTCAACCTCACTAACTATGTAACGCTGAACTCCAGTATTAGGGAAAATTGTTATACTTACCGTAATTTTCCTTTCCTGGAGGCTCATCATGTCAGCCTACGTATGGGTCAGGTCCTCCCCTCTGACCCCCATAGGTCAACCCACTAAATGAATAAAAGGAGGGCCTTCCTATACCCCTACGTTCCTAAACCAACTTGCGACGGAACATCAGGGCGGGAAACCCTAGGCTGACATGATGAGCCTCCAGGAAAGGAAAATTACAGTAAGTATGATAACAATTTTCCCTATTCCTGGAGCTCATCATGTCAGCCTACGTATGGGATCTAACTAGCATACAAAAAAACGGGGTGGGAAAAAATAACCACACAACACTCCAACTCAATGCCCAGAAAACTTGAATTATATTTGACAGAAAGAATGGAGGTCAGCACCGAATTGCCCAATGCCCAAGCATCTAAGCGATAATGAGCAATGAAAGCGTTTGAATATTTGGATTACCAGGATTTGGATATGGATTATCAGGATTCTAGATTGGGCCATTTGATCAATTTTAGGACTTACCGATAGATAACCAGTTATTTGCCAGCTTGAAATTCTGCGTTCTCTGCAGATATGTTGAAAAAAATTACCTAAAAATTGCGTCCACTCTTGACCAATCTTACTGTCCCAAAACTGCAGACCATGAAGGTTTCGGACTTATATGAGAAAAAGGTCCAACCTTTTGAAGAAAAGAACCTCTGTCTTGAAACGGCTCAAAATATGGAGACTTGGCTGAGAAAGCTTGGATTTTTTCAGAGACACGACTGGTTGTTTAGTTATAAGGTTGCTTGTATGAAACCTAATCTTCTACACAATGAACCGTTAGAGCTGAAACTGTCGACAACTGGACCGGACTGTAGCCAAGCCCTTTGTCTAAGGCCGATTTACAAGAGCAAAAAGACGTCAATACGAGAGGAAGACTCAGGATTGCATTGAATAATCACTGCCACACCAAAGATCTTTTCCATATGTTATAGTACGTAGCATTAAAGGATATCTTTCAAGATTCAAGCAGCTTCCACTGGACCTCTTCTGCTATGCCCACCTGGGCTAGCCGGCTTCTTAAAAATAACCAGGCTGTCTAATTGAGCCATATTGGGATGAGGCATGCTGTCCGAGTACCAAAGATCTCTAAAGTGCCATCAGCAGAGCCATCAACTGCCTCAATAGTAGAAACCATGAACGGAACATGTTCAGGATTGGGGAAGTTTGAGAGAAAAAAAACGTATACAGGCACAGAAAATCGAGCACTAGGACAGAGCATCATGACCACTGGCTCTCAGATGGAAGAACCAGGAGAAGAACACTACCAGCTGAGCACTGACAGGAGATGCCATTAAATCCACTTGTAGTGTGCCCCACTGAGCCAACAGTTATAGGAAACCTCCATTTGTTTAGATCCAGAAAGTGTGTGCTCAAATAGTGTCTGCTCACATATTCTCCACCCTGGGAATTTAAGAGACTGACAGGGATAACCGATTGCACTCCGGCAACCAAAAGATGTATGCCGCAATCTCCCCAAGGCTGCTTTCCTCCTTGATCTGACACATACAGTGCTGCCCATAATTATTCATACCCCTGGCAAATTTTGACGTAAAGTTACTTTTATTCAACCAGCAAGTCATTTTTTTGACGGGAAATGACATAGGTGTCTCCCAAAAGATAAGACGACGATGTACAAGAGGCATTATTGTGGAAAACAAACCTTTCTCAGCTTTTATTTACATTTGAGCAAAAAGTGTCCAGTCCAAAATTATTCACACCCTTCTCAATAATTAATAGAAAAGCCTTTAATGGCTATTACAGCAATCAAACACTTCCTAAAATTGCAGACCAGCTTTTTGCATGTCTCCACGGGTATTTTTGCCCATTCATCTTTAGCAATGAGCTCCAAATCTTTCAGGTTGGAGGGTCTTCTTGCCATCACCCTGATCTTTAGCTCCCTCCACAGATTCTCAATTGGATTCAAGTCTGGACTCTGGCTGGGCCACTCCAAAATGTTAATGTTGTTGTCTGCTAACCATTTCTTCACCACTTTTGCTGTGTGTTTTGGGTCCACTGGTGCCCAAGGCCAAGTTCTCTGCAGACTGCCTGATGTTGTCATTGAAAATCCTCATGTATTGCTCTTTTTTCATGGTGCCGTTTACTGTGATTAGGTTCCCTGATCCATTGGCTGAAAAACACCCCCAAAGCATTAGGTTCCCACCACCATGTTTGACAGTGGGGATGGTGTTCTTTGGGTTGAAGGCTTCTCCTTTTTTACGCCAAATGAAGGAAACCTCTTTGTAACCAAACAATTACATTTTTGTTTCATCTGACCATAACACAGAAGGCCAGAAGTCTTCTTCTTTGTCCAGATGAGCTTTTGCAAAGTCCAAGCGAGCTTTTGTGTGCCTTATCTGGAGAAGTGGCGTCCTCTTTGGTCTGCATCCGTGCAACCCAGCAGTGTGCAGTGTCCGTTGGATTGTCTGCCTTGAGACATTGCCACCAGCAGAGCCCAGATTCACCAGGATGGCCTTGGTGGTGATCCTTGGATTCTTTTTCACCTCTCTAACTATCCTCCTGGCCAGCACAGGTGTCACTTTTGGCTTCCGACCACGTCCTCTGAGATTCTCCACAGTGCGGAACATCTTGTATTTTTTAATAATACTTTACACTGTAGCCACTGGAACTTGAAAACATTTAGAAATGGCCTTGTAGCCCTTTCCTGACTTGTGAGCAGCCGCAGGTCCTCGCTAAGTTCCTTTGTCTTAGCCATGACTGACCACAAACCAACTGCAGAGAGCTGCTGTTTTTCACCTGTTGAGTTGATTAAAACAGCTGTTCCCAATTAGGGTAATTAGGATGCTTTAGAACAGCTTGGACTATTTGGAATAGTATAGAACTTTTGATTTTCCGACAGACTGTGACAGTTTGTGAAGGGTATGAATAATTTTGGACTGGACACTTTTTGCTCAAATGTGAATAAAAGCTGAGAAATGTGTGTTTTTTTTTTTTTCCCCACAATAATGCCTCTTGTACATCGTCTTATCTTTTGGGAGACATCTATGTCATTTCCCGTCCAAAAATGACTTGCTGGTTGAATAAAAGTAACTTTTAAGTCAATATTTGCCAGGGGTATGAATAATTATGGGCAGCACTGTATGCTACTGTCTGAATCCTCACAATGGTCTTGAAATAGTGGTGCAAAGGTCAGTAATGCCTCCACTTCAATCTTGCTTGAGCAAACTGGTTCTGACAGTGAGCTTGACCCACTGCTGGAGTAAAGCAAGCTTAAAGTGTTTGATATGCCATCCAACCCAGGCCACTGTGGGTCCTTTTTGATATCAAATGACTTGTCTTCAGATCACGGACCATCAAGATCAAGAGGAGCATCTTCTTCTGTGGAAGGGTGTCGTTTGAGACACCGAGAAGTAACCTCTGTGAGGGAACTAGCTGGCTCTTGCTAAAGATGAGCAACCAACCAAAGCTCTATAGCATCTCCAGGGCCCTCATCCGATGATTCAGAAGCCCCCTAACTTATTTCCACTGCTTTCCATCTAAAATGCATCTCATCAGCCTTAGAAAGGAGAAATGAAAAAGAAGACATAGGTCATCCTCCTACATATATTCTTTGGAAGAGTGTGAAGGTTGGTCGGCCTGAAAAGCTATTGAGTCCAGTTATTGGCTTCAGAAGGAAAACTAAACCTTGCCTGAACAGATGACCCTTGCACAAGGCAAGTCCAAACAGCTCTTTTAGAGTGTCTTGATCTCATCTCATGCTTAATGAATTGTGACAATTGTGTCTATCATCATCTTAAAGCGGAGGTCCGAGGGAAAAAAAAAAAAATTAAACTGTGTGTAGCTGCTGACTTTTAATAATAGGACACTTACCTGTCCTGGAGTCCAGCGATGTCTGTCTGCACCCACCGCCGATCTTTGGATCGGGGGATGGGTGCAGTCGCCTCCATCGTGGGTAAGGGAACCCGGACGTATAGCGTTACAGCTTCACGCCGGGCACCTTACTGCGCATACGCGAGGCTCTGCCACGCTTTGCTATTGGCCAGGCGGCCAGTAGCAGAGCGAGCAGGGAGGAGAGAGCCGGGCTGCTGACATCAGCGGCTGCGGCAGCCGGCCAGAGCTCCCGGATGTGTGGAAAAGGACAGGTGTCCTTTTCCCCCTCCTCCCCGAAAGGTAAAATGTGACACCTGAGGGGGGGAGGAATCCAACCAGCAAAAGTTCCACTTTTGGGTGGAACTCCGCTTTAATCCCCGACTGAGCAAAGCAGGATTCATAGTCATGTTCATGCACATCTTGGGAGAGCCTGAAGAGGGCTGCCTTTCCTGGGAAGCAGATGGGTATGGTACCCTACCTTATTTAGTAGCGCTGGTCTTTATTTGGGGTTGGCATTTGCTTTCCTGCAGAAAAAGAAGGCAAGCAGGAACATTGAGCTTGTTCAATGACTATTAAGCAGCAGTGCGGTGCTTCCTCCATACAGATGCTTAGTAAACCAGTAATAAGGAAAATGTCCACTTCAGCCATGATATTGCATTGCTTCTACATTGCGAGTGATTTACACTCATATGCCGCCCCAGAGACCAGCAGAGGGGCTCCCTGATAGATGATGCATTTAGCATGTGAACACAGGGACCACATCCCAGTGGAACAGGATGGACAGCCCAAAGTTTATTCAGGCTAGGTAGGAGACGTGCTAATTTCCTGGACCCGGTCCCTTCCCGGGTGTGCGGGAACAACTCCTTTAGAGTGTATTTATAGGTTTACTGAATGTGACAACCTGTTAGGCGTCATCATCTGGTCTTTGCTTCCTTCAACCAGCAGGATTCACACAGTTCTATTCCATCTGCATCATCTCTTGGAAGAGTCTAGAAAGAGTTGTTTTGCCCACAGTGTGAGTGGAAACCATTTTTGTAGAGTGTATTGCTCACATGTTTAATGCACCTGACAACCTATTCGGTGTTGATATCTTTGTCCTTGACTGCTTGAAGCAGCCGGATTCATAGTCCCGTTCAATTGCATCTTCTCTTTAATGAGATTGAAGCTGATCGTTTGCCTGGGAAGCCCCCAAGACTGCATATTGCCAGAATAGGCAACTCCTCATTGGGCATATAAAATGTGTATATATGTCACACCAAGTGAATCTCCACAATCATACAGTCACACCAGAAGGCTTACCAAAAAAAAGGGATTTTATTAAAACTTACCGTAAAATCCTTTTCTCCGAGTTCACTGACAGACGCAGCTCTTCATTGACTTTGTGGGTTTTATGTTCGTCCCACTAGGAGTTAACTAGGCAGGGAAAAGAATCAGCTGGCCCCTCCCCTGGGGGCCGTCCTCTCTACCTACATCAAACTCCCTCACAGTATAGCTCTTCAGTTCGTACACAAGCTGTATAGAAACAGAGCCCGGAGGGGTGGGAGCTGCGTCTGTCAGTGAACTCGGAGAAAAGGATTTTACAGTAAGTTTTAATAAAATCCCTTTTTCTCCTTACGTTCACTGACAGACGCAGCTCTTCATTGACTTTGTGGGGACGTCCCCAAGCTGTATCAAAAAAGAGGGGTGGGCAAACGCTAACAACTGTACCCAACTGAACCTCTGAGGAGGCGCCAGTCGCGCCTACACTGCCGCCTGCAAAACTTTGCGGCCAAAAGCAGCATCCGAAGATGCAAACACATCAACTTTGTAAAACTTAGTGAAAGTGTGAACCGAGGCCCACGTGGCCGCTTTGCACATCTGGGACACCGAAGCCTGGTGTCTGAAGGCCCAGGAAGTACTAATCGCCCGGGTAGAGTGAGCCGTGACCGGAAAAGGGGGAACCTAGCCCCGAACAGAATACGCATGAGTCACGGTTTTTCTAATCCAATGAGAAATCGTAGCCGAAGAGGCCGCCAATCCTTTACGCGGGCCCTCTGGCAGAACAAACAAGGCGTC